>QYAP01000271.1:0-51408 GCA_003988905.1 Hymenotorrendiella dingleyae
AGCATATTGGACTTCCATCCAATAATAGTCCCTTTTTGGGCAGTTCACTGTTGGTCTAGTGGTAAAGCTACTCACCCTCCTAGCCTGTGACAATATTAGAGATTAAAATTACTTTTTATTATATATTTCTTTAATGATTTTAAAATTATTATATAATCGATTATCTTATTAATATTTAGTTTTTAATATACATTTAATATTAAAATATTATTTATATTAATTTATATTAAATATTTTAAATTTAATTTTCTTTATTAAATTTATAAGTTTATTCCTCTTTTAATATAAATAAATACTTTTAAATAATCTTTTATATATATATTCTTATTATTCTAAGAATCTATTAATATATAATATTCGTAATTTAAATATAATTATATTTTTAATAGAATTATAATAAATAATTCTTAAATATATATAAGATTAATATTATCCTAGTATATTATTTTTAAAATTATTATATAATATAGAATACTCCTTTAAATATTCATTTAATAAATTTCTTAGATAAAAGCCTCTTATAATTCCTTCTTTCTTTAATTAAATTTAAAAGATTCGATTATATTTTTATTAATAATAATCTTTTTTAAAGGATCTATTATTATTTCTAATTAAGTTTCTAAGATTAATTAAATATTATTTTTAAATCAAATACTCTTTTTAAAGTTTTTTTATAATCGAAAAAAGATAATAATTTTAATTAATGAATCTTTATATTAATTAATTATATCGACTTTTCTCGTCTTTATATTAATCTAAATAGATTAAATTATTTCGATTTTAATTATTATTACTTTTATTATTATAATTTTCTTTTAATATATTAATTCTTTAAACGCTTTATTTTCTAATTTATTAATCGCTTTAATATTTTTCTTAGAGAATCTTATTAATCGATTATTAATACGATATAACCTTAAAGGGTATTTAATTATAACTATTTTATAAGGGTTATTATAATTTATATATTAAGATCGAATTTTATAAATTAAAAAATTCCTTTTATATTCTTTTTAAATTATATTATAATTCGAATATTTAATTATTTTATAATAAAATCTTAGATTATAATAGTTCTAATAATCCGGATTATAAAATATAATTAATATATTCTTTATAATTAATCTAATAAAATAATTAAGATTGAAAATTTTAAATATTTTTATTAGTTTCTTAAAAGAAATAATTTATATTAAAATACGTAAATTATTTCTTAATATTAAGCCTTTTATTAATAATTTATAATTTATCGGGTATTTATTTATTTAAGATTCTATTTTTTTATATTAATTCCTTAATAATTAGGATTTAGTTTCCTTTTAATAGATTTATAAATAAGATTAAAACCCCTTAAATTATATATAAATATTATATTTCCGGAATTATAATACTTTTAGCCTATAATATCTTTATAAGGATAATCTTATTAGCGTTTTAAAATAAAAGATTCCGGATTTTTAAAGAGGTTAATTTAATCGATTATTTTATTTATATAATTATAATACTTTTTAAATATATGAGTTTCAAGCTTTTAATTCTTTTATATAAAATTTTTTATAATATATATAATTCTAGCCTTTATAAACGGGCTTATATTAATATTAAAATAAATATTTTATAATCTCCTCTTTTAATATTCGATTATATTAAGATAGATTAAATATTTAATCGAATATTATTATTTAAAAAAAAAGATTACGAAAAATTCGCGTTTAAATTATTATTATACGATCTTATATTATAAGTTTAGCCTTTTTTCATTGATCCCTTTTATATTAATACTCTTATTTAAATATTCTATTTTCCTTTTATATTTAAATATATCGAATCTTTATTAATTATAACGGGAATTATAATAATTATAAAAAGAATTTATATATTAATTAATGCAAATATAACCTTTTTTACCCTTAATAAGAACTCTATTTAAAGGATATTTATAACATTTTTAATTAATTCCCTTATTATTTGTTACAGGTCCAGATCTGTAACCCTTAAGTAGTCGAGTAGCATATTGGACTTCCATCCAATAATAGTCCCTTTTTGGGCAGTTCACTGTTGGTCTAGGCCTGTGACATTATTCTTTCTTTTATTAGTATTTTTATCTCTGATATAATCGTATTTATCGCTTTTATAAGTTTATAAAAAATATTTAATCGTTTCTTATTATTATAAATTATTATTTCGAACTTTTAAAGAAACCTATTTATAATAATATAATTAATAAACGATATATCTCTTTTCTCGAAAATAAGCGAAATATATTAATTATATTCTTATTAAACTCTTTTAAGTAATTATTAAATATTAAAGGATTCCTAATCTTATAACCGAATAAAATCAATAAAATTAATATCTCCGAAAGGCTTATTTAATATTAAATTCGTTATAACCTAAAATTTTCCGTATAAATATATCCGATTTAGGTTCTAATATTCAAATTTAATATATAAAAAAGATATTATAACTTTAGGGCTCATAGCGGAATAAGAAACATAAATTAACCCTTCCTCGAAAAATATTATAAAGGTAAAAAAAAATATTATAAAGATAAGAATAGGACTTAATCGCCGGATAAACTAATCCATATAAACGATCTCCGAGTAACCCCATAAGAAAATCTTATTAATTTCAAAGGGTTCACTAACAATAAATATAAAATCCATACTTTCTCCATTAATGCATTATATATGAATCATTCTCCAACTTTCGTGCTTAACTTACGAATATAACTTCTCACCAATATAGTAGATTATCCTGTCATTGATCTTCAACCCCACCACTTCCCCGCCTTGGGCCCAATTTACTTAGAGGATCTACCGTACCATAATGAGTTGATAGTGAAGTTCTTTAGTAGTCCCAGTGCACGAGCTTTTCCTTTCGAGTAATTATGATTCAAAATATATACATTCTCTTGAGGCTCTAGTAAAGAATTGAGAGTAAACTGAATATAGATCTGACGACAAGATATTTTAATTGCACTCTTTCTATGAGTGATTCACCTTTCCATCTGTCTACCTTGGGTGCCACAAGTAAAGCCCCGACCTGTTACAAATCACAGAAAGGAGGCATTGCTGGCTAAAAATGCAGTGAAAGATGCACCATGTGCGAAATTCAAGCCGGGAGAAAAATGGTAACATATGTTTCTCATAACACTTCACCATTTCAACACTGCCGAGAGAATATGACCCACAGCCAGATATCCGTTATTGCTTTGCACTTGTAAATTTGATTCAACGCACTTGTGGTGCTTCATAACTGGAATATTTGCTGCTCGCAACGACTCTGTAATTGCATCCATTCACAGAATCACAGTCCTCATGAAATCAAATAACAAAATTTGCCCAGTGCCTGTGTACTTTCTACAATCTCTCACCTCTTCCAGTTCCCTGCCTTTGAAGAAACATCAATAGAACCGTCTCACAGCCACATAATCAACACCACTTCCAACGCTCCACCCACCATCGCAAGCCCGCCATCTTTATCACCTCACTAAACTTACCCCCAACAATGCCACCACCAACGACAACCCTCACCACCCTTACCAACCTCCTCGTGGCAATTCTCCTCTCTCCCCTCATCGTCACAGCTGCCACCATTCCAAAGGACATCCAACACCACATCCAATACCACGCACAAACTCAATGCTCTGCCCCTTCTTCAGAACTCGGTTTCTTCGCTTACCTAGTAGTACTCCTTGTCTGTTTCCTGGCTACGGCAAGTGTATTGTTCATATTGATCTGGCTGGCTCGAAAACTGGCCGGTGCAGGGGATAATCTGTTTGTGAGCGTGCAGAAGATCTTTAGGGTGGCTGGGGGAGAAGTGCGGAGAGAGAGATAGTTGGGGAAAGGATAATTTAGAGAATGGTGGTATATTGGAGTAGAAATCGAAGATTGTGCTTGCTTGTTTTGTGGTTCGTAGTGTTCTTGAAGTTCTGTGTTGTATGTTGAGTTGGCAGGCCTTTTCCCTAATTCCCATTCACGACTATTTTGCCCTCCGAGAAATGTGACTCTCGCAATTCATTTTAGCTCAATAATGAAAATCGGCAATCGCAAATGGCAATTGTAGAAGAGAGGGTATAGAAAGATGATCGAAGAAAAATTCAACATCCAAATACACCAGATCCAAACCTCGCACATCCAGCCTACCCTATAATGGGATCTAGCTCTCTTGCCATGGACCGGCTAATGGAGTATTTTTCTAAGGTTGGAAGATGAATTGAGGTGAAATAGCAAGGACTTCCCAAGGAAATCACGGAGAAGTAGTGAACATGAACAAGCGTATGCATAGGATAAACACACAAATAGCTTCCTTCGATTCGCACACATTGAAACCATATAAACGAACTTCTTTGCGCGCCAAAAAAATCCATTGGATCCTTAGATCCTACATCGAGAAACCAGATCCAATCCTTCAACACACTCCTCTTAAGCCCCCTGGAGCCAATATATTATATCCATAAACCCTAACCCCTAACCCCGCGCTGAATCAAGAACAATATCCCGGCACACTAGGAATATTCTTCCTAAAAAGCCTCGTCTTATTCCTCAAAAACCAAATGAACCCCCAGACACCAATAACATTATTAAAAAAAACAGAAATAGCAAGACACCATTTCACAGCCAGGTCATGTCTGTCGCCTGGGATATATCCGTCATAACTAGCAAGCCCATAAGTCTGGTTGGTAAATGAGTCGGCTGGCAGAGCGAGCGCCAAGGTGGCTATGATGATGACGGTGGTAACTGTGACGGAGCGGAGAAAGCTGGCCATATCGTGTGTCTGTTTGGTGATACGATATTTTATTGTAGATTGAGGAAGTGTGGTTTTTGAAAGTTTGTTTCAGAGATTTCTTTGTATCTTGAAGTAGTAAATTAGTGGGGATTCAGGGAGTTGATAGTGTGAATGAAATTGAAAAGATGATAAGGGTGTTGATGAATGATTAGGAATCTGAAAGCCGAGAAACTCGGCAAGAGTGTAAAAAGACTTGAATACGGTCCGGTTCGTCCGTGAATAGACTCACTCTAAACCGAAAATTCTGAACTTCCCTCTCCCCCCCTTTCCTGGTGAGAACGACGTTTTCAGACATGAAAAGCATATGGATTGTTGAAATAAGATGAGAGTGACGAGAAGGAGCCTTCCGCTGGTGGGGGGGGGGCGCTTCTTGAAATGGCATATTCAAACATCTGACAATGAAAAAGCGTGGCCTACGCTCTGAGCGCACTTGTTGGCTGGGGTATCATGACCAAGAGAACAATAATGATGACAACTTCCAAATTCATACTATTATCGAGGCTTCTGAGATGCAAGCCATGAGCTGTTCAAAGCCAGCGAGGCCTTCTTACTCAAGATGAATGAACTTCCCTTTCTTCACAACGCTCCAGCCATCTTTTAACAAACAGTACCACAGCTGATGGAGGGGTGTATATTTTCGCACTCCCTTGCGAGTCTCGGTACCCTGCGCGGGGCTGACAGCTCGCGATACAAAGGAGACTTTGCCGGCGCCATCAACTTGATGCCGCTCGCCATGGCTGATACCTCAAGCGGAGGGAGGGGGACAAATTTGTGGGTTTACTGAACGGACCGAATATGAGAATAAGATAGAGTGGCAAAACTCACACTAATAACGCACATCTATTTTCCCCAGTCATGCTTCCACCTATTTGGAAAGATAGCCTGAAAGCATATTTTCGGGTGAGCCGTGCTTATCCTGAATTGTATCGGCTATCGTCCGTGATATCTCGTCGCTAATCTGCCTGTCTATGGCACTTGAGTCGCCTGAAAATGAGGCCTCCGGTGATTGGAAGCCAATATAACGAGCTGGCTTTGGGTCCAAACTCACTTCATCCATTCGAGTTGAAAATGAGGTTGACGGTGTCAACAAACCATTCCTTGAGCGCCTCTGCGCATCGCCAGTCGACCTTCTCGGATTGGATTTTGTAGGACTTTGCTTTGTCACGCCTGATGATTGCTTTCTGACAGGCGAATACGCAGATCTTGATAAACCAATGGTGGAATTTGCGCTCGCCGCTCGCTCGTTTTTTTCGTAATCTCGTGCAATAGTATCCATCCACTTTTCGAAATCTTCAGTTGATTGAGGTTCTACCACCACCTCCACCGCTGATGTCGTATTAGCGCGTGAAATAGAAGACATCGACTTCTTCTTCCTGGGGGCTGGACCTGACTTCTTGTCTTCATTTCTAGCTCTAACCATATAGGCGATTTGATGCCGGCAGTCATCTAAGGCTTGATGCTGTTTCCCTTTGAACACTTCATTCCTCGCGTAGTCCTTCCCAGCCTTTTCAGAGAGCATTGCCACATACGTGCGTACACACATAGTGTTGTAGAATTTCCATGGCTGTGTCATACCACAAGCCTGGTATGCGCTTCGAAGCTACACAGGATCAGCGATTGCTCCATTTCCCCAAATAACGGGCTGAAGTTCGCTCTTTTTCTGTCCCGCGGAGAGCAAAATGCCCCTCTCTTTCAACTGACGCTCTTTTGCCTCAAGGCTACCCTGGACCAATCTCGAAAGTTTGAACAGAGCTATTTCGATGGAGTTGACGCTGGTTTTGCTCGCGCGAAGAGTGTTTGGGATATTTTTCTCCAGCCATTTGGTAGTATTAGGGTCCACTACAAAACCATGGTCGAGGCAAGATTGATAGCTCACGGGAGTGGAAACGCAACGCAATTCCTCTCCTGTATCAATATCAAAATGGACAGCAGCCAGCTCAAGAATGACAGGATTGCTAGCATCGGCGGCGGTGCACTCGAGATCCACCATAATGTCGACTGCATATTGTGGCCGCATCTTGATGTCGTCAAATATAGTCGTGAAATACAACCAAAAGCTTGGGCAGAGAGATGTCGGATTAAAACTAGAATATCCAAAACTGAAGCTAGAGCAAGAGAATGCGAGCAATGCGTAAGAAGCGATGCAGAGCCTCGATGTTGTTGCAAGAAATGGCGAGCAAAAAACTGAGAAGAGAAAAATGAGTTTGCCGCGTTGATTTCTTGAATTAAAGAAGTCTATGAACGAGCGACGAGAAAAGCGAAGAATAAAGGTCGGTCGGTTGGAAGTTGTGGGGCCCGAAGAAGCACATATAAAACTGCCACGACTGCGCTAGTAGAAGAGCGCGGAGTGCGCTATGTCCACCAATAGACCCGCGCTCGATGGCGCGCATCCGACGGGCATACGCGACTGGGATTTTCGCGATTGTTAGTACTTCGTAGACTCCACCAACACAATCAACCTCAGTTGCTAGCTCAATTGTGCGCGAACAAAATTGGCAACATGGCACCTTCTGAAGACACCGTGATCGCGTCTCTGAAGACTGCCATCCATTCTTTTTGGAATGGGGATCGCTCAAACCTGACTGTCAAAGGTGTGCGAAGCGCCGCCGCGACAGAACTTGGAGTCGACAACAGTTTTTTCCTAACTCCCGAATGGAAGGCCAGGTCTAAAGAGGCTATTCTAAAACATGTGGTATGTTACGCGCCGCTGCTGTAATCAACACGAAACTAATCAATTCTTCTTGTATAGGACACGCTGAATGGTGAAGAGGAGGGGGGTGGAGAATCGGCCGCTGAACCTGAGCCGACACCAGAAAAGAAGAAACCAGCTCCTCCAGCCAAGCAAGCTGCGGCGCCCGTGAAGAAGCGCGTGCAGAAGCCAACTGTGGCAGAGAAAGCGCGACCAGCAAAGAGGCAGAAGAAAGCAGAGACACCCCCGGAGGAAGAGGAACCCACCGACAGCGTACTTAGCGACTTACCAGACGAAGACAGCCCTGAGTCGGCATCCGGCGACTCGGACGCCAGCGAAGAAGCGAAACCCAAAAAGAAAGCGACAAGCAAAGCTAAAGCTCCAGCGAAGCGCCAAGGCAAAAAGAGGAAGCAAGTAGACTCAGATGACGAGGAGGAGGAAGAGGAGGATGATATCAGTGAGGATTCATTTGGCGACGAGGAAAGCGACGAGGCACCTAAGAAGAAGGCTACCCCGAAGAAAGCAACTCCAAAGAAACCCACCCCGAAAAAAGCCTCGAAACCAGTCGCGAAGGTAATCAAGAAGGCCAAAGTTGAAGAATCTGGTTCTGGGGACGAAAGTTCCGCTCTTACAACACCTTCCGATTCCGACGAGCCACCAGCAAAGAAGAAGGCAACATCCAAAGCCAAGATAGAGTCGGATGAAGATGAAGATGAACCTCCCGCTCCCTCCAAAAAGGGGAAGTCGGCGTCCAAGATAGGATCTGACGACTATGAAGCGGAAGAGGCCCCAGCCTCCGCCAAAAAGGCGGCTGCTAAACCTGCACCAGAATCCGAAGACGAAACGAAAGCAACTCCTGAGGACGAAGAAAAAGCCAACGCCTCGGACTCAGAGATGTCCGTCGTAATCGACGAAGGCCCAAAACCAAAGCGCAAACGCAAATCCAAGTCCTCCGAACCCAAGGAACCCAAATCCAAAAAATCCAAAGCCCCTCCAAAACCCAAAACAAAAGCCGCTCCAAAAACCACAGCAGCACTATCTCCAGACGAGGAACAAATCAAAACTCTCCAATCCCACCTCATAAAGTGCGGAATCCGAAAGATCTGGGCTTTTGAACTAAAGCAATATGGCGACGACAACAAAGCCAAAATCCGTCATCTCTCAGGAATGCTCAAGGATGCCGGTATGACGGGACGATACAGCGACGCAAGAGCTAAGGAAATCAAGGAGATGCGCGAGCTACAAGCTGATCTGGAAGCCGTTAAGGAAGGTGATCAAAGCTGGGGCATGTCAAGCGGGCGAAGATCTCGGAGTACAGCTGTGAAGAAGTCTATGAAAGTTGATCTTAGCGATGATGAGGACGATTCGGATGAGAAGGGTGACGAGGAGAGTGACAATGACGAGAAGGCCAAGGAGAGAGCCCGAAAAGCGAGAGCTGAGTTGGAGTTCTTGGGTGATGACGATGATGAATCTGACAGCGATTGATTGTTTGTACATTGTGTATTGTGTATTGTATGCTGGATCACGAAGTACGGGGTGTTTATATGGTTTTGCGTGATTGGAACGCATTTATGGGATGGCAACTAGGATATCAATTCTTTTTCAGCAAATGCCGTTGTATCTACTGTAGTTACATTAATTGCATACAGCATTTTTCCTAGAGTAAAAGATTTGCATTTGATAGTCTTCTAACTAACGGCCCTCCTTCTCTGTAGAGTCGTGCCCTATGTTATTACTAGATATTGGTGTTCTCATGATGGGCGGAAAGGGGGGACGCTAAGCTCAAAGCATTTTCGATTGACAGTAGCCCACCGAAAACACTCGGGGCCAACGTTTCTACGTTAAACCCTCGGTATGAGGCTTATGTTGACAGAAAGCAATTATGTTGATAGCAAGGATGTGTTCCCCGGCCCGGAAGCCATTCTTATATCGAGATGTTACTGTACCTTTCGAGTTAAACGTCCAGTTTCAACGGGGGACAACTGAAATCCCAAATCACTACAGTAGCTCATAGTGAGCGCAGTAAAACGTAGCAATATTCTCCAAGTAACATTATAAAGGTTGCGAGTCATTCAAAGATTTTTCTTTTCTTATGCTATGACGAACAAAGATCATCTTTTCGGAAAAAGCCCGCTAGCAAAAACCCAGCTGCCTCCGCTTCGAAACACCATCTAAAACATTCCCAGCAAATCATCATTTGTCTTCTTGCCACCCTGTGGTGGCGGTGGTTGGCTCCCACCACTAAGATCCAGCCCTCCAAAACCACCCATCAAATCATTCTGCGACGGAGGTGGTGCTGAGCTTGAGCTTCCTCCATTCATGTCAAACAATCCCATCATATCATCCATGCTGCTTGGCGGCGGAGCGCCAGCCTGTGGGCTAGCAACCCGCTGTGGAGTACCAGCCAGACCCTCAAGACCGGAAGCCCCACCACTTGGGGGCAGATCAGCTGACGCTGGAGCCGCGCCATCAAAATCGATATCCAGAAGGTTCTCAGCATTGTTTTGGCCGCCATTTTGGGTCGCAACGACTGCTGCAGCAATAGGATTGTCAACTGCGTTTTGTCGTTGTTCTTGGATAGCAGCATGCTGGATCGCATCGGCTCCATACCGACCGTGTCCGACAAATGTCTCCGGAGGTTTATGATAGACGGATGCAAGAGTTGACAGTTCGTTGAGAAGCTGCTCTAATAATGCAGGTGGAAGCGACGACATCGTTGTGGTAATAGGGGGTTTGTCGGAAAGAATGATATTCTACCGCATATTAGCCACGACTTCGATAACATTATAAGATAAACTTACTTTAGCCACTTGCAAATCTCCTGAAAGCAATCTCCAGTAGACGTAAGCTCTGTCCCTGATATCTGGGTTGTCATTATCGTTGGTTGCAGACTGTAGAACTGTCGAAACCAAACCCTGGTTATTCTCTGGCTTCTTCAGGAACAATTTCACCACGGCTGTCAGAATCTGCAACTGTACTTGGGTGAACTCCTCCATGAAACCTTCAACAAATCCGGCCAAAATATCGTCGGCGTTGCTAATCTTTTCTGCGTATTCCCCGACAATCCAAATAAGAGCACCACGTGCTTCTGGCTCATCTAACTCGTCGATGTGCTTGCAAAGGGTAGGAATGATGCCTTCGTAGCCAGGGTATTTCCGGAAAATATCCTTGATAACCACAATGGCTTCTTGGACAACATAATTGACTTTCGTGGCGATTAGATCGAGGAGAGTGTTGACGCACTTCTCGCTAGCGCTTTCTATTTTGATTGCTGCCTGTCCAATCGCTTTGACGGCTCTTCGGACAAAATCCATGTCGACTTCCAGCGCATACTCCTTTAGTTCTGCTAGCAGCTGGTCCACATTCTTATCGTTTGCTATCCGTACCATAATCTCTAGCTTTTGGAGTTTGACATATGGAGGGTCGTTGTATTTGCAAAAGAACACCCGTAGCTCTTTGCTTAGGATATCTGGCTTAGATTGAAGGAGCAAATCGATATTCCGTAAAGCAACATACTGCACTTCAGGAGCTGATGCCACGAGAGTCACTTTAAAAGTTAGTGGATAGCCTGTTTAATGAAGAGGACAACCAACCTAGAGGAGGGGCCATCTTCTTCAAGTACTGTTTTGTGAGATCCTGATTAACATATTTCATGTGCAAGAAGACCACTTTGACTGCTGCCAGAACGACACTAGGGTTAACATGCTGGAACTGAGGCGACACTCTCTCGCAAATGTGCTCTGATTCCTTCATATCTGTTGCTTTGTATTCGGCCAGAGTTGATAAAATCGTAACTCGGCCCCATTCCGTACACTCGTTGAGAGCCATCAGCATCTTCTTCAGTGTTGCCGGAGTCACTCGTAGGGCTTTTGTCTCTGGAGCGGCCTCATTTATCTCTACCAATGCTGTCACAGAGTTGGCCACAACCATGGGGTTGGGATCACCAATCATCTCCTGTAAAGTCTCCAAGAATCCGTTCTCTAAGCACATCGTCGGGTTCAGGTCGAAGAGTTTAGCAACACATATCGCAGCCGTCTTTCGAACGTAAGGAGATTCGTCTCGTAGTGTCTTTCGTAATGGTTCCTCCATGTAATCTACCATCTTATCCACCCGTATACATCCCATGGTCCGGATAGCGAGCGCTCGCACCAACGGATTTGGGTCCTCGGAATCTTGGACAAAGGTGTTGACGGCCAAAATACAAAGGTCTGGGTGTGATTTGGCATAATTCCTAGTGAAATAGTATCAGCTTCTACCTTTTGAATTGGGCCTCACGGCAACGTACATTAGGTACAGATATACAAGTTTCTTCTGGTCGAGATCGCCTGTAGCAATGTTCTTCAAGACGTCTGGAAATAAGGCAGATACATCTTTGCCCAAGGTCATGGACATAATAGTCTTCTGAATGGCCTCTTTGCGCTCATATGCATATTGCGAGACCAGACCAGCTCGTAACTCAAAAGTTTCGCCTTTTCTGGGTACCTGGAAGGCCCCTTTGATCCGGTTGACCGCCATCACTTAAAGATGGCGATGCGAGGTAGTACCCCTCATACACCTGTGGCCTTTGTCGTTTGTTTGTGCAGGCGGCAGCAGCGTTGCGAGGAAAGGGAACTGGTATTCAATCGTAACAAACGGCGCGACAGTTCGACCTCGCAGCACAGGGCTTGAATTGTACGGGGTTTCGTGAAATCTGGCGACGTCGTTACAAACAGAATTCGGGAAGCTTGGGCGTGGTGTTCTCAGCCTTTCCTTTGGGTGTGTTGAAGCGCAAGTGCACTAGCAGGGGGGCGCTTTCGGAACTTACAGGGGTATGGAGGTACCTAATAATTTCCAAAGCTTCACCAAACGAAGTTGGGTGGAGAGATCCTCTCCTCTCCCTGTCTCCCTGTCCGGTTCTACCAATTCATGGGCACGCATGAAACAGCCCACAGTCAATCAGGTTACGCAAACACGAAGGCATGGTGAGAATCATTTCCCCTCTATTTATTTCGTTCTTTCATCCATTCAATCCTCCACCCGTCCTCCAGAAATCATGAGTCTAACTAAGTTCTCCAAGGCCAATCTTCCCAACCTCCGCAGGCTGTTCGTCGAAGCCCGGACTGACGCAGAAGAGAGCGCGTATTCTCGAAATGCTGTAAGTGTTTACATTCTCTACGTTCTAGTTTGTCCGCTAAGGGGTTAGTTCTACAACATCGTTATGTTCATGTCATCCGTTGCTGTGTTCAGTCTCGTTGCGCAAAGGATGAACAAAGCAATATGCTAAACGGGGACCGAATACTCGATCGCATGCATATTTCCCTCGAAAAACGCGCCTCGAGGGCTACCAGCCGCTAGCACGGCGGAGCCAGGAACAAGATACAACCGCTTCCAACTCGGCGAGCGCATTATTAAAGAACACCCTTCCTATAAACCGCCAAAATCATACGAAAGCACAGAGTTGGGGAGAGATTTGAGCAGCGTTGAAACCAGAGGTTTCGATCGCAAAAACCAATATCAAGATCTGAATGCATGGAGTTTTTGGGGGGGCACAGCGCGATATATTATCTTTCAAATACCAAAGAGCACGGCCAATACCAGAGCGCGGATATGGATGATGATGTTACCATCTACCCCTTCATAGGTAGCTCTCTCATGATCTGTCCGTTGCTCTCCGTGAAACCTTCTTTCCACCAGGAATTCCGATCCATACCTGACGCGCCATGATGGTCTTCGAGAGCTCTAGGTCGATTTGTCTTGGCTTCCTGATCGCCCAACTGACAGTCCGATACGTCGATTTCCTTCGCAGATGTCCATCCTTTCATGTGCTTGATGCTGTCGCGGCTGTACTGGCCTCAGCCTTTTGCTTCTCCCATTGCTCCGGTGTAAGACATTTCGCAGTCCAGGCGTGGATAGCGGCAATCTCGGCCTTCAACTCTTTGTTGACTAATCGAGCTCTTGCTAATGCTGTCTTCTTGTCGAACAAGGGCGATACGATAATAGCATTGTACATTTGGCCGCATCCACCTAGAGAAAATGAGCCGGTGCCGCAACGGGGGGTATGGCGGGGTAGGGAAACCAACCTGACATGTCTTCTATTTCGACATGAATTGCTTGCAGTTGCTCAATCAATTTGGCTTTGAGTCCTGCTTCAGTGACACCAGATGCCTCTGCCATGGCGTACTTCGGTCGCCTTGCGATATTGAGTCTGATGTTGGTTGTGATGAAGCCGACCAAAGAAAATATTGGTGCACAATAAAGGTGGGCCTAGCCTTTGGCGGGGTTAGTGCCGGTATCGTCCGTCCTACCAAGTTGATTATAATTATGCATAGGGAACACCATTTACCGGATTCAAGTGTTTCTCAATGTGGATATTAACACCACTAGCCATTTTCAGGGGATCATTCACTATGGCTTGGCTTTAGCCAGATAATTCGAACCCATTGTACCTTGATAGTGTAAGTTACTACCTAGGTACACTGTCATCAACCTCACATATACAACCTTTCTTGCACTGCCCTCATTACTCAAGTTTGAATTTGCTTTTTTTCATCAAATGCGGTCAAATTTTCAATGCTCTCGTTATCTTATAAGTTTGTTTATTTGGCATCTCCGTTGCAATGCTTCGGAGCGGGGGTGAGAGAAACGGGGCTTGCAACTATTGCTTCAAGTGCCACAACACCTTGAGCTTGGAGCCAGTTCCTTTTATGGAAGCAGTTATCGATGCTTTATGGCAAGACACTTTTATTTGCTATTACTGTGACTTTTCCTATCAATATCACTAAAACCTCTCTTCCCGCCGAGAAGGCTTCACACCAGAGTCTTTCCAGACTAGGCTGAGCGATGGATCTTCTCGATGTCTTGTTGGTGGTTTCTGTGTGCTAGTAATGATCACCTTTAATGCCCCTTCCATGCCTGAAACTAGAGCCAACATTTGGGGGAGAATCAACTCAATGGCTGATCTTCCGTCGACATCCAACCCTGTGGCATCGATACGGTCAAGGAGAATGAACGATGAATCAATATTTGCAATCAACTGCTCAAAAATACTCCACTGAGCAAGGAAACTTGATGCCTGCCCAAGCATTCTTGAGTTGAGTAATCTCGGGAACTCAACGACGAGTTGTGGTTGTTCCTCGATTATTCTGGCAATCAGCAACCGCACTATTCCAGTCGCTGTTAAACGCTTTCCGGGTATACTGTCAAAGAATATATACGCAAAAGTGATATCGAGATCTTGAGAATTTACGGTGGTAGCGATATCAACTGACAGTTCGGTGACCCAAGACTGTTGATTACCACTTTGCCCTGCGACCCAGAGGATTGATGCTGAGTCGGGGTCAGTTGATGCTTTGGACCATGCAGCCAGAGCTTCGAGTGCGCCGTTGTTTGCCCAGTGGTGTTTTTGGGAGAGATCAAAGTCCGTTTCACGGGCAAGAAGAAGTTCTTCTGAACTGATCGGGATGTCTGGTGCTAGCGAGTCGATGAGGTTGTTTGCGTTTGTGATTGCTTCCATCGTCCTTATTTCTAGATCGTATCAGCAGGGGGTTTGACTAACTTGGAAGCTTTTTACCATTTGTTGTTTTCTTCACCGACTCAATTTTTCGCTGCAGATTTAATACGTTTGAGGCTAGATGCGCTACCGTTGAGGTCATTTGTCTTTTGAAGTCCAGTAGTGCTGGGATAGTGTTAGCGATCATACTTGGCATGGATTGACTTTTCAGCTGCTAGCGCGGAATTCACTTGGAAAAAAAATTCCGACTGAAATATCATGTCGTTGGATGTACTTCCAATCTACCCTTCATATCTCTCAAAGGCTTCAAAGAGAGCAAGGCAGACTTTGCATGAACATCAGACGATATAGAAATTCAGGTGCGCGAAATACAAAACTCTCTTACCATCATTCGCACTATCTAGCGTGTATTTCATGTCTGTCTGTTGTGCTGCCTGCGCGGCATCTCGAAGTTCATACATTCTTTGCTTTTGGGCTTCTATGTTGTCGAGATAGGTTTCAAATTTGTACTCTGAGGGCTGAATCAGAGCGTCGGATAGTTTTCCTGCATTCGTCGTATTAAACTCAAGCCTCAAGATAAGCATTATACCTAGGTATTGATAGAAATCATCATATTGATAGAAAATTTTGCGTTGATAGGAAGAGACTTACGAAGAGACCCAAGACAGCAGTACTTGGTCGCTCGCTCCAGCAAGTCGATAATATCAATATATAGAGAAGCAACAGTTTGTTTCATCTCGTCTGTTGGGAAGACGCTTCCATAGAAGTCTGCCAGTGGCAGGATATGGGCGAGTTTCAAGCATAGGTCGGAAAGAGCTGCTTGCTTCTCGTGCTTGGCTAGAACTGTCTTTGGGATATTAGTGATTTCGCTTTACGCAGTCTGCAAGCACATACCTTGAATATCAAAACCGTACAGTTGAAAGGGATTGCATATTCAGGACTTTGAGGTAGCAAATTCCCCACGAAGTCGCTGCTTCTCTCCACAAATTCACACAGCGAGATGGCGATGTCGCCAACCTCCTTCGCATGTTTCCCTTTTGGGTTTTTTGCTAGACATTCGGTTTCGAGAGTTTTGATTCGTTCTTGTAGGAGGTTGACTCCTTCGGGGTCTGTGACGATCTTTCGGTCCTCGGGGGATAAATCCAATTGCTTCAGACTCGAATTTACGCGCTTGCAAGTTTCGAAAGCCTCGTCATAGATGCGGTCTCTGTTTAATGGTTAGGTTGCCTATTCACTAACCGCGCGCTAATCGGTTTACAAGTCTAGCCCTTTTCATTTTGATCTCAATTCTCGTCCGTAGTCTTGTAGAAAAAGGGACAAATTCAGAGAAGTAGGGCTTAGAGGCCGGCTACTGTGGTATGGATTAAGGAAATACTAACTTGTTGCCCGAACCAGATTTATACCATGCCTCAAATCCTTCCTTCCTGCTTCCTTGCGCTGGGTCCGCTTTTGCTAAATCGGACATGAAGTTCGAAATGAGGGTTTAACTTCCATCAGGGTTCAATTTAGCAAGACTTGTTGATGTCTGTAACTAGAAACTCGCCCGTAGTGAAAAAATCGCTCAAAGTTGAAATTTCGGCTTCAATCTGCTGGCCCCATGCCAGTCGGTAGGCAACAGCGGGTGAGTTGTGTTTGGGGGCCGCAAGGCATGGGTGTGCGTTGTGGCTATGCATGATTCGCTGGCGTGAAAGCAGTCCCAAATCCAGCTTACCAAGGCAGACAGCTGCAAGGCTGCATCTGAACTTGAAATTTCCAGAGCTTCCGATACCTTTCGCTATATTTCCCATTACCTGGAAAGAAAAAAACCCCGATCTACCTATGGCGCGAGTTCCGGAAGGAAGCCACGATTTAGGATTGGGGACCGGATACGCTGAGTTAGACAAAACACCAGAGAGCAAGGACCTCAGTACAACAAACGAAGATGCAAAAGACGTTGGCAATAGCGTGCAAGGAGAACGGATTGCAAACACCGATTTATTAAGTCGCATAAGCGATCTTGTTGAACGGTATGTAATAGGGGAAGAAGAGGAAAGAAAGCGGGTAACAAAGAGAGATGATGTGCATCAGGGGTGGAATGAGCAGGACAGAAACGAGAGGAAAGAAAGGGAGAGGGAGAAGAAGAACCTTCCCGGGTCGTATGATGGTCTAAAAATCTCCTCAGAAGGTTGGAACGGCAAAGGACCGGTCCCACACTTAGCAATCACTTCAGAGCTTTTGATAAAGCTCATTCGGGATAATTCGGGGTTCTATCCAGGCGCAAACTTAAGCTTGTATCCCGTCCTGATCAAGAAGCCCTTTTCTCTTTTGTTCCATACACTTCCAGGTACGTTGTGGAGTCTTATTCGGCATATCTCTGGCATACATGCATGTCTGCTCTCGCCGGCAATATTCCCTTCCCAATTGTTCTGAACTTCTCATAAGTAAAATACTAATTCTTTGTTCACTTCAAGCTTTGAGGAAGCAGTTAGAAAAAAACCATGAACTGAAGGGTGAATTGGACAAAGGCTATAAGAAGCTTGTCAGCATCTGTGATGACAACCTTTCCGAAACCTTTACTTCCTTTCATGAATCTCTAGCTTCAGGCCGGGTATTCTATCAGTCGCTTGGGGTGTTATTCAAACCTGGAAGTACCTTGATTGCAACAGACGTCTTCAAGCAGCCGCATTTGTTCTACTGCTTAGATTCAAGATACTATGCCGAGAATGGGTACGGGTTTCATAACGAGTTGCAGGACCGCTCAAATTTTGTTCTTACCACTTGGACTATGTGTTGGGATCCAGTTGCTTGCTGCTTTACCAGACAGGTCGTGAAGTGTCATCTGCCTTATTTTGATGGCGAAGGTAATATTGTGGGACTGCCAATATACCCACTCGAGTATCACAAAACTACTAGCGAACGGGAAGAGTTGATAAAATTGATAGCGGTTAGGGGAAAGCTATGGGCCAGGCTACTTTCCCAAAAAGCAAGCCTCTGGCATCATGATGGTATTTTCACTGATGCTTCTAATAAAAAGGAGTCTAGAGATTGGTCTCCGATTTCTGGCTCTCACGTAAGTCTGCTATTTTGTTGAGGTCTTTTGTTCCACCTAACATCAATGTAGCGCCATGGTCGTGTGATCATAGATGCGAAGTATGACTTAGTG
The DNA here is from genome assembly GCA_003988905.1 of Hymenotorrendiella dingleyae. Lineage (NCBI taxonomy): Eukaryota > Fungi > Ascomycota > Leotiomycetes > Helotiales > Helotiaceae > Hymenotorrendiella > Hymenotorrendiella dingleyae. The sequence goes on from QYAP01000271.1 coordinate 18,112, forward strand.
TCAGCTCCTATGCTATTGTGCATGACAACCGAGTCGAAAGATGCTACATTTTGGGATAATCGTCCGGAGTTCTCTTCATTTGACGAAATAACTTCCTACGAGGATCTTACGGATGAACAAGCCATCTTCACTCCAAGCGCGGTTGGATGTTTTGACCCTAAGACCCTCTCGTCTGTGGTTGTATCAGTCACTGACTTAAAGGCGACTGGTTGGAACAAGCTAGCTTTTGATCAGTTAGTACTGGATGAAACCAAGAAGAAAACGCTTCGAACTCTTGTGGAAATTCATTCTCAGGAGATTGCCATTGGAACACGGGACATCATTAAGGGAAAAGGCACCGTAAGAAAATCTGGACCATGGCCAAACCGCTAGATATATTTACACATCTAACAGATATAGGGCTTGGTGCTTGTGCTTCATGGGCCACCAGGTGTGGGAAAGACACTCACAGCAGGTTAGAATCACGTTTTTTACTCTAGTGTACTTTCTGACTGTTCTTGCAGAGAGTCTCGCAGAAATCGTGGAGAAGCCGCTGATTTCACTTCGTATTAGCGATTTGTTAAATGACGGAAATGGATTCTCAAACAAAATTTCTCGATTTATTGAAGATGCCGAAAGACTAGGAGCAATTTTGTTACTCGACGAAGCCGATGTAATTCTTGAAGCAAGATCGTTCGAAGATATCAAGAGAAACGGCATGGTGTCAGGTAAGCTCGATCCCCAAAGATTTCAGAGATTCTTGTACTAAAAGCTCGCCAGCCTTCCTACGCACCGTGGAATACTTTAATGGCATACTGTTTATGACCACCAACCGTATTGGGACGATGGACCCCGCATTCAAATCCCGAATCCACTACGCCAGCGAATACACCGAGCCCACAAAATCAACGCGCCGCAAAATATGGAAGATGTTCATCGAACGCATAGAAGACCTCGACTCCCGCGACGAGCTCCTCGATGAAATAGATGAGCTAAAGGAAATGAAGCTCAACGGCCGACAAATACGAAATATCATGAAAATGGCCGAGACTTTCGCTATACAAGAAGCCAGAACATCTCGTTCAGATAGAAGTACGGTTGGAGCTAAAAAAGTGCCCATCAAGATGGAACATGTAAGAAAGGCTAGTAAAGAGACGCAGAATTTGGGACAGTATTTTGAGGGGAAGGATAGGTTGAGAGATAAAGAGCTAGGTACAGATTTGATGGGCAACACCACGAACAAGAAAAAGTCGGAAGTTCGGATTCGAGGTGGTGCCGGGAGTTCGAGGAGACAGGTCAGTAGTGATGAGGATAGCGATTGAGATGATTCCTCCTATGTTTACTCTCCTTGGCTGGAAATGCTTTTCGGTCAACAAAAATCGGAGGAAATAATATCTGGTGTATGTCTTTACGTACAATTCATTGGCCTGGATGATCACGAGCTTGTTTCTTTACCACTTATTCAAGTCGGATCAATTAATTCTCCATACCACCCCTGACCCATTTAGCCTCTCATACTAGACTAAGAAAACCAAGATCAGAACAAGAAGGTAGTCCAAGTCTTATGATGGGTTTCCGTCTCAATGCTCACATTTCTACGAACAAATTGGGCGACTTCGAGAAGCGAAATTTTTGACTTAAGCTTGAAGAAGTGAGAGCTAGCTTTCTGAGAAGAAATTGAAGTGGGCCTACAAATTTACCCTCTTTCTAAAATTTTGTCCTTCCGGGGAATTTTATATTCGATGGTTATATCTCTGACTAGAAGAAATGTTCTTCTTACAGACTCAGGTATCTTTCAACACTAGAAATCCTCATGCCAAAACAACACCCCCCCACCCAAACACCCCAAATAAACTACTCATCACAAAACCCCTTCTACAAACCCCCACGGTCCCCACCAAAGACACGTCTAGCCCCCATCCAACCCACAACTCTCCTTAGCAAGTCCTCCCAAGAAACCCACTCAAATCCTCAATACTACAACAACCTCTCACAGGACCCCAACTTCACACTTACACTTTCAATTCTATCTACCTAGAGAAAAGCTTCAGTCTCTCAGTGAGAAATGTACTCTTTGGTAGTAAATTTCGAAGGAGAAATGTATAAACTTGGATAATACCCCCCCAACACCTCAGATAAACACTTCTATACGTCCTTTTTCCCTAGGACTTCATAGCGGTACAGTACTCAAAACGATAATCTAGGAAATATATATCTAATAAAGCATTATCTGCCGTGAAAGGAGTAAAAGATTAGGGATTGTATCAATGAAAAAAGGAAGGATGAGTGTTGAGGAGACACTTCGCGTACTTTTGATTTTATTGGAAGTTTTTTTGTCGTAACGGGATCTAGTACAGTAGCACCAGTGGGTGTCAGTGCTCTCCGGACACCCAAAACAAGTACATTCGCCCCCTTTAGCATAAACTACATAACCACGACCTAAAATTAAAATCTGAGTAGGTACATATAAAATTAATGGTCTCTTTTACTACATTACTTACTTAGATGTAGTAATTTAGTTTTCGTTGCTTTTTGTTGACTTTTGAAAAAGAGTTGTATATTTTGCGTGTCCGGAGAGCACTGACACCCACTGGTGGTAGTATATATTACGAATATTGAGAAAAACGCATACAGTAGTAATAAACGGCATACCTAAAACCCAAGACCGAGTTTAGATATTCACCTATATTCACCTGCTGGACCTCTACGTCATGAGATGAGAGACAATTCAGCTCTTGCTATTGCTATGCTACCTAACTACTAAACCGAAGCCCCCATGAGTTGGCCAAGGCCACTCTCGCTGTCTTGCGTAATTCGCGTCTCAAAAAACCACCCGATGCTATTTCGTGCATAAAAACCCCAGTGGAAAATTTCCTCATGTCTGCATAGCGTCATAAAAACAAAGTCCCCAAGCCCACTCGTTCCCAAGTCATACCATTTCCAATCCCATGCAAAAGATTCCTTCCCAGCCTCAAAATCCCATCTCACCCCAACCCATATCCCTCACCCACCCCCTCATACCTCATTAAACAAACCCCAATCCTTAATCTTAAAAGTCTCCCAAATCTTCGCCGCAAACTCCACACTATCCTCAATCAACTTGCCCTGCTTGCCCATCTGCATATCCACATCCTCCTCGCTATACTCGCCCTTGATATGGGGGACATTAATCGTGATCAAAATATCCGTGCTCTCCTTCTCAAGTCTGATGAGAGTCAGAACGATAGCGGTGAAATCTGGGTTCTTGGAGCCGGGTTGCGGAGGTGGTGTTTGTGTGGCGATGAGGGTGTAGGCTGGTGTGTCTTCGCTATGAGAGGGGAAGGTGAGCACGTGATGACATGAGAGGTGATGAGGGGAAGGGGAAGGGGATACGTACGGAAGTTTAGAGAATTGCGTGTGGCTGGTACTCCAGACTTTAACAGTATCGGTATCAGAATCGACAATGTCCTCAAGATGAGTAGTCAAAGCAGCGCCATCGATAGCCGGTCCGCTACCCGGTTTACCCACTCGCTCCGTGATGTCAAAGATGATGCTGGTGAAGCCATCTTTATCAAGATAGACTTCTTGATGATCGGGAACTTGTCGTATGGTGCTGTAGTTGTGGTCAATAAGTGGCTGTAACCAATAGGCTGGCCAGGCACCAGTGGGACTTACCTGACGTCGGCGAAGCTGGAGGGGAGGTCGACGATGAGGGCGCCGCCAAAGAGAGGAGTGCTGCGGAAAGTCGTCATGTTGAAGGTCCGAATAAGCTCTTCGCTCTTCGCTCTTAGTAATTCAGTTTTGTTTGATATGAAGTTGTTTAGCCGTTGGTGTAATAGAGCGAGACGTTGCTTTGCCACAGTTTTGTAGTCAAGGCAACTGGTTAATGACAACCTTTTCTTGGCGTCTAATTCGTTGAACCCTTCTCAAAAGTGAATAGCTAGTCGCGAATTTTTCAGACGTCAGGTATGAGTCAAGTTGATTTCAGAGCCCAAAGTACAAAAATAGTCAAAGCCTTAAATGGTGTCGTCGATCAGTTGCGTAGTAGAAAAGTTGGCAGCAGGAAGAGCATCCCAGTTCCAGCCCTGCCTGCCTCGCCCAAACCCCACTCAAACTCGCTTCCACCCCCGCCTCGTGCCCCTCCATCGCCAAAAAATCCATGCGCAAAAAAACCGCCTGGTCTACTGCCAACGAAAAACATCAATTTAGAAGCCAAAAAAAATGCAAAAAAAGAAAGAGTTCTGAATAATCAGAGTTTTGGTTACAAAGATTGGTTGAATGGAGTATTTTGGGCATGAACCACGGTCATCTCTGGTAAAAGGCAAGAAATGAATTCTGAGCTAGTTTGTCCCACTCCGATGCAAAACCTGTGGTAATTGACTTTATGTTACCCCCAAGGAGGGCCCACATTTCTGGACCTCCGAGTGGCCGACTTCCGATTTTATTCCGTGCCCTCTCGAGAGCGCGTCTCTCTTTCTTGGAATATGATGATTTTGAAGATTAAATATTTGATGCAGTAGAGCGGCTTGCTGTTCAGTTAGCTTGTATGTTAGATGTCGTGCAGATGCACAATTCCAATTTCTTCTACTTTTGGTACCAGCGATAGCTCCGGCGAAGCTCCCGGGACCGCAAGCTATTAATGAAAGCTCATATTCAATGCATCTAGTTACTTCGATAGATGATATATTCTTCTAAATTCCTAAGAAATCAACCCAAGAAAAAAAGCGTTCCATTTTTCGCGGGCCCGAGTAAATCGTACTTGGTTCATTAGCTGCCTCGGCTGCATCTCACCTCATCCCTCGAAGCTATAACCCCGCCATCCACCAGCGACCAACTCTCTCCCTCAACCAACCGCCCATTCCACCCTTCAATCCAAACCACGCAAACATGTCCTCCAACGCAGCTTGCATATTCTGCAAAATCATCAAAGGTATCTTCTCCCACTCTCCCAATCTGCCAACGATACGAACTCGAGCGAGCTAATGCCATAAACACCCAGGCGAAATCCCCTCCTTCAAGCTCTTCGAATCCGACAAAGTCCTCGCCTTCCTCGACATCAACCCGCTCAGCCGCGGCCACGCCCTCGTAATCCCCAAGTACCACGGCGAGAAACTAGCCGATATCCCCGATGACCAGCTCTCTGAGATCTTGGTACGCTACCTACCTACCCCCCAAACATTCCTCGAGAGAGTGCGAGGAGAGAATTATAAGAGGATACAAGGCTAATATACATGTGTGATGTGTAGCCAGTAGTCAAGAAACTAGTCAAGGCGACAGGAGCAGAGAATTACAACGTGTTGCAGAATAATGGACGGATAGCACATCAATTGGTAGATCACGTAAGTCTCACGTCCAAGAGGTGGGGGGACGAGAATAAAAGGGAGGGAGCAGAGGAAAGGATTCACGAATGCTAATGTTTGGTTGGGATAATAGGTTCACTTCCACATGATCCCCAAACCCAACGAGGCCGAAGGACTAGGCGTGAAATGGCCCATGCAGCCAACGGACATGGACAAGCTCAAGGCACTCTTTGAAGACGTCAAATCAAAGATGTAGATAATGAATGAGGCATCTAATTAATAAACCAACGATGTAACAAGCAGATCTGCTAGATATGCTCGGACCCAGGAGGGGTCGGCGCTATATGCAATTCTCTTCCCCGTCAGCACGCTAGCATCATTCCAAACCCCCCTGAATGGCCAACACAAGCCCAATTCAGATGTATATTATAGTACAAAGTTCTTGTTCATCCATTTCTCAGAGCCTTTCCTTCTATTAATAAATCACAAAAAACGAGATCTGGTCTAATCGACATCATCCGCTGATGTTTGCTGTAACGGCTTTTCTACGACCTTCTCGCTGAGCCCATTGGCGACTGGAGCTGAAGCTGCAGCTGGCGCAGGCGCTTGAACAGCTTTCTCGGCTATCTCTTTCTCGGGGTAAAATGTTATTTTCCCTCCAGGTCCTATCACTTTCAGCCGATCATTATTCGATTTGGCCCGTAAGTATGGGTCTAAGACCCAGTAGTCGTCTCGGAGGTTATTTGCAACCTTGGTACGCGTTTCCTTGATAGCCGCGGGATACCCGCTTGCTGAGACCCATTCAAGGGTAGACTTTTCGAATTCCTTCACAATGTTTTCCCTCTCAAGAAGAAGCTTGTCTCTTGTTGCGGTATCTTTCATAAGATCGTTCTCGTTGGGCGTGGGCTCGATGTACTTATACTCCCAGTCCTCTTCGCCACCAAGTTCCTTGATGATTTGGCTCGGTGGAATGTATTGTTCCAATTCTGCTTGATTGTTGGTGAAGTTTACTTTACTGGCTACAACTGGATCAAGCCAGCCTTTGATGATTTTCCAGATTCCTGTGAAGAGTTAGAACCTAGTCTCTTACCAAAATTGTCCACTTGTACGAACCTTGGAAGACCCAGGGCGCCTTGTGAATAAGAACCACTCCCAAACTTTCTGGGTAATTGGCTTCAAAGCATTTGATCATGAATTTGACAGGGTGATAGTCCTAAGTAGAGTTGTTAGCGCATATGTCATGAAAATGCAGTCAGGTGAAGCTTACCATGTTTGCCAAGGAAAATCCGGTCAGGTCAAATATGATACACGCAGTATCCACTGGAGGCGCAAGAATCATTCTCCCACTTTCTATCAAAAAGACAGTAAACTTTTCCAGACTTTCTCCACTCTGTTCTCCCGCTCTGTGAAGTCGTGCTCTGACAAAACAACACGGTCTCCCCTCTCTATCCAGACCGTGGAAGAAGCTCTTTCCCATTCTCATCTGAACCAAGAAGTCCTCTCCCAACTTCTTCTTTTCTGGGTCGTCACTAGTCGAATCTATTAGGTATTGAAGTTCGCCATTCTTCATAAGATCATCATCAACATGGAGGTCTTTTGATCTCCATCTCATTGTAGAAATCATCATGACAAGAGCCTTGTCAACATCCCATTTTCTTGCTCGTAAAAATCGTAAAAGAAGTGCGTCTGGATGGTCGTGCTTTACCATACTCCAGAAAGTAGCTCGCAGTGATTCTGGCGATTGATTTGCCAACGCTTCTTGGAATTCCTTGAGTTGGCCATGCTTGTCATTATCATCTTCTGTATCCGTAGGTGTTGTAGAACCCGTATCACCCTCTTTATTGCCCCTGCGGAATAGAGACATTCTCTTTTTCTTCGGTTTTTTCGAGTCACCTGTATCGGCTCTCGTCCTGCTAACTTCGGCAGCACCATTGTCCTCTTCTTTTGATAAAACACCGAAGACTCGTAGCGTTGCAACCCAAAGTTCCTTGAGCTTCTCTTCTTGTTCTGGCGTTAAATTCCATACCCTCCCTTCTGCCGATACAAGCGACATCTTGAATTCGTTGTACTCGGAAGCCGATATAACACTTGGGTATTCTGTTGTAGGTGGGTTTTGTGGCTGGAAAGAGTAGGCGCAAAGCGATGCGACAACTGATATGACCAGAATCACTGTCCAAGAACCTGAACTACTACTTTGTAAAAGATTCGAGTTGTACGACCCTCCGTAGTGATATTCCGAGTTTCGAAGAAGAGTCTTTCGTCTATTAGCGTTGATAGACTGTTTCGAATCGTGCGCTTCGCATAAGCAGCGAGCCGTTTCGCGCAAGTCGCTTGGACTTCTTGAAAACAGTTGCGAACTGAGCTTCGATTGAGGAGAAAGATATTGTGTGAAGCTAAGCTGCGACCGGTGTGTCTTTTGTGTAGGAGCTGAGAAGTTCGGATCAACGTCAAAACCGCGGTTGCGCAGCGGATATATTGGCGCAGGCTGATTACGCAGACCTTTTATAAGATTGGATAGATTGGAGGTGAATAAAGACGCAGTCTTCAGTTTGGTCATGGACGTGATTCAATCGTTGCTGACCAAAGGTCGTGTGGTCGTGTGGTTGTGTGTCTTCGGTCGTGGTGGGGGGAATAACTCCGTTCTACTCGAGTAATGTCGATGCCGGAAAGAAATCTTTTGCGAGACTCGACCAGACCAATCTCGCAAAAGGATTGATTGGTTACGGTGGCAGGAGTACACAACGGGAAACAGTGCGAGGACAAGAGCTGGAAGAGATTGGACGTAAGATGGAGTGAGATTATTGGCGCAGCGTTTCTTGGGTGTTGATGGGCTTGTCATCATCATCCGGGCCTCCCGCTGGGCTTCGTGGTCGTCCAAAATGGCGGGGTCGGAGCACGAGCGTCGAGCACGAGTACGAGTGCTGAGTAAACAAGGATCATACAGTAGAGCGGAAATCCATGCGCGTTGAACGGGCGTCTGCATCTTTGCATAGCGCGTCACACAACAAGCAACAGAAAACAGAACAATTTACCAACTCCAACTCCGTCCAAACTCCAAGCGTCTGAGCCATCTATTGAACACGTCGTCTATATCGCCATGTCTTCCACCACCCCTCAAGCTGGGAGCAGCACCAAGCGCAATACCTCGGCAACACGCAGACCTCTCTCGCGACCAACGACCCCTCTCCGCCCAACCTCCCGGTCCTCCCTGCGCGAGTCCGGCAAGTCCAGCGTTGGAGGTTTCTCAGATGCACCGATTGAGGCTTTCGAGCCGGCGTTTGCAGAGCTATCGGATTCCATGGCAGATCTAGAAGCCAACTTCATGCATCTGCAATTGATGCATGAAAGCCTGTCTCGGTTTAGTGAAAACTTTGCGAGTTTCTTGTATGGGCTTAACATGAATGCTTTTTGTGTTGATTTCCCCGAGGTACGAAAGAAGCCTGTGAGGAAGGAGGCTATCATGAGACTAAGAATTTTTAGGCGCCTATTCCGGATTCTTTCAGGAGAGCTCAAGAACAGGCAGAAGATCTAGGTATGTACCAAAAGAAGTCTTCCTCAACTAGTCTAAAGCGCTTTTTTCCGTCCCACATTTGAGAGAACCGGTAGCATGGAAGCGAATCATTCCATCTGCCATACAATATCGAAGCATGCTGCACTTTGATACTAAATCAAGAGGGGTCAATTCAGTGCTTGATTCTCTCAAATAGCCAGTTGGCATAGAACCCTGGACAGCTTTTGTGGCTAGTTGATGCGGTGTTGTATTCTGGACTATACTGATATTTCTGCAGGGAGATCCACAAACTCAGAGCGTTTCCGAGGCGAAATAGATGGAGAAACAACTTTCCTGTATGTCCATTCATGGTCCGTCTAACTTCCTAATGCTAACATTCCTAGGACCACCGATACCTCATTCGTCGAAAACCCTCCCACCTCCTCCAAGCCCACCCCAAAGTTCTCTACTCCAGCTCCAGCATCTCGAACAGGATCAGGACGTGGAGGTATTCCTGCCGCGAGAGGCGGTAGTGCTCGAGGTGGAGTTCGAGGAACTCGAGGAAGTGGTTTGGCAAGGGCAGCAAAGGGCCGGGCTGCGAGATAGCGAAGATACCCCATATGCGATTGATTTTTTGTCCATAGTCTCTGAGATGGTGTAGAGTGCCTTTTGAAAGAAGACCCTGTGGCATCCAATCTTTCAAGTTGTCTGTTCCTCTGCGACCAGAGTAGAATTCTCCATTTCTACCTCCATATCCTGCGTATTCTCCTTTGCAGCCATTCGAGGTCCATTATCAGTTCGAAGACCAATGGCGGCTTCGGCTTCAGCTTGGGTATATTCGCCTTCTTTAAGAAGTTTTACTCTGATAAGAATGTTAGCATGTGAGGGACATGACTAGCAAACATATCTTTACCTTCTCTTATGGGTGCTTCCTTTGCGATGACCAACGAGACTGTGCTCGCTCTCAAACCATTTTGCACATTCGACACAGTAGAACTGACCTAAACCTGGCAAATCCTCAGCGGCTTTGGAGTCCTTGTGTTGTTGTAAATGCTTTGCATCACGAATATCAGCTGCGACTTGATCGACGTCCCTAAATATCTGTTAGTGGTTTGGTGGGATGGTGGGGCAAAAGTCAAAATTATTTTGAACCGAGCTACATACCTCAATCGTCTTCTCGTCTTGGTGCGCGTGGATTTTTGTGGAATGCCCATGATGCCTACCGCGTCAGATTCAACTTTAGATAATTGCCTAGGTTATGTCGAGTACTGCGATTGCGGGACGTTATGTTGCCAAATGTGCGATTCCGGGGGAAAATTGAGGGAAAAAACTTATGCGGCCGAGGCTGGTCAGCGTGGAGAAATGGGGAAGCGCGCGGCCCGCTAAAGTTTTAGCACTTTGGCTGCTTCAGATTACCTAGGTACTTCTAATTGATCAAGTTCAGAATGAACAACGATTGTCATTGTCAAGAAATCAAATACACTGAATTTCTAGTGCCTATTATCTTGATCCTCAGCGATTGCTCTTTTGCAATTGTCAGCTTCTCCATTGATCTTCCAAAAAGTGGCGGCTGAGTCGGCTCGGATGCGCTCGTTAATCCGGATGAATTTCACAAGCAAGACGCAAGACGCACGTACTGCAAACAGGGGGGGAAACACCGATAAATGCCCCATTAATGAATCACGAGAATTTTTTCATGGCGTCTCCATAACAAAACCTTCCTCTCATTGGCTGCTGTTGCTGCAAAATCCGGAATCGGACTTTCGAAGTGGCTTACACTTCTTGCTTCTTCACCACCAGAAAAAGCGGCATCAACAAGTCAGTTGTGCCAAAGTCGCTGAAGGGAGAACTAGGCCCCACGACTAACCTGTTCAAAAGTAGACCACCTTGGCTGGAAGCTAAATATGCTACATGATTGCAGTAAAGTGAAGCTACTGGCCCCGCGAAACAACTAGCTTACCGAGTTGAATGCCATTGGTATCCTGCCCGAGTTCCTTCTCTCATTGTTCTGCAGCAATGCGCTTCAACTCTGGGGGCGCCGCTTTCTTGCCCAAGTCCCTGTCACAGGATGGAGGAAAGTGACGCTTGGAAAAGCGAGGGCGCTGATTTGCTGCGTGCTTGTTATCGGGACAACAGCTTCAAGTGGCTCGTGCGTTAAGCTCGGCTCAGAGAGACACAACTTCTTCCTCTTCTTTCCTTTCTTTCCTCCCCTCAAGTGCTTTTGCGATATCTTCAATTCGCAACCCTCTCCTCTCTCATCATGTTGGCAACTCGTCAAGTACTTGGGTTCGCCCAAAGGCGAGCCATCACCTCGCAGGGTGTCCGCCGTTTCGCCACGGTTGGCGATTCTCCTCTGGACAAGCTTGTAAAACAAAATATCCACGAGAAGGGCAACTTCATTAACTACAAGTTGATGTCAGAACGTCTAGCCATTGTTCGCGCAAGACTCAATCGCCCTCTTACCTTTGCCGAAAAGATTCTCTACTCCCATTTGGACGACCCCCACGGTCAAGAGATCGAGAGAGGTGTCTCATACCTCAAGCTCCGACCTGATCGAGTTGCTTGTCAAGATGCCACCGCCCAGATGGCTATCCTCCAGTTCATGTCCGCAGGCATGCCTTCGGTAGCCAACCCAACGACTGTCCACTGTGATCATTTGATTGAGGCACAGGTTGGAGGTGCAAAGGATTTGACCCGCGCTATCGACATCAACAAGGAGGTCTACGACTTCCTTGCCACATCCTGCGCAAAATACAACATTGGTTTCTGGAGACCTGGATCCGGTATCATCCACCAAATTCTCCTCGAAAACTACGCCTTCCCCGGTGGTCTTTTGATCGGCACTGACTCGCACACTCCTAACGCTGGTGGTCTTGGAATGTGTGCAATTGGTGTTGGTGGAGCAGATGCCGTTGATGTTATGGCCAACCTTCCTTGGGAATTGAAGGCACCAAAGGTCATTGGTGTCAAGCTTACCGGACAAATGTCTGGCTGGACGACACCTAAAGGTATGTTGAAAAGCCAAGAACTCGCAAAAACTAAGTTCTCACTAACTTTTCTCTAGATATCATTCTCAAAGTTGCTGGCATTTTGACTGTGAAGGGTGGAACTGGTGCTATCGTCGAATACCATGGACCTGGTACCGAGACCTTGTCTGCCACTGGAATGGGTACAATCTGTAACATGGGCGCAGAAATCGGAGCTACAACGAGTTTGTATGGAGTTTCCACGTCCTTTCTATGGTCATAATTAATTGGTTTAGGTTCCCTTTCAACGACCGCATGTACGACTACCTTGCCGCTACCAAGCGTTCAGAAATCGGAGACTTCTCCCGTGTGTACGCGAAGGAGCTGAGAGAAGACGAGGGTGCCGAGTACGATCAACTTATCGAGATCAACTTGTCCGAGTTGGAGCCCCACATAAACGGCCCCTTCACCCCAGATCTAGCAACCCCAATCTCCAAGTTCAGCGAGGCCGTCAAGGCTAACAACTGGCCCGAGGAGTTGAAGGTTGGATTGATCGGTTCCTGCACAAACTCGTCGTACGAGGATATGTCCCGTGCCGCCTCAATTGCTCAAGATGCTCTTGACCACGGTATCAAGGCCAAGGCTTTGTTCACTGTTACTCCAGGTTCCGAACAAATTCGCGCTACAATTGTACTTTTGCCTTCCTCTTTTTATAATGGTAAAATTGCTAATTTTTCTTTAGGAGCGTGATGGACAACTTGCGACTTTGGAGGAGTTTGGTGGTATGGTTCTGGCTAACGCCTGTGGACCTTGTATCGGGTAAGTCTAACTTTGCTAATATCCAAACTCTAGCAGGCTCTGCCACGTTGATTGTGTATAAAATCGGCTCTCCTTTTTTGATCTCAATTCTCTCTGATGGTTGGACACAATGAGACGCAAAACGGGAGAAGGGTCGTTCATGAACGAAGTCTCTCCCGTTTTCAATTCTCTCTGATGGTTAGACACAATGAGACGCAAAACGGGAGAACGGTCGTTCATGAACGAAATCTCTCCCGTTTTGTTAATTCTCTCAGACCCCTCAAGAGAATTGAGAATCAAAATGGGAGTGTTGGTGGGGGAGTCAATTTCTCCCGTTTTCTTTCCCTACCACTCCATAATACTGACTCTTTACTTAGACAGTGGGATCGTAAGGACGTGAAGAAGGGTGAAGCCAACTCTATCATCTCATCCTACAACCGTAACTTCACTGGACGTAACGACGCCAACCCTGCTACCCACTCTTTCGTCACATCCCCAGATCTCGTCGTCGCCATGACTATTGCTGGATCCCTCCACTTCAACCCTCTCACCGACAAGCTCAAGGATAAGGATGGAAACGAGTTCCTCTTGTCCCCACCAACCGGTGTTGGGTTGCCATCCCGTGGTTACGACCCAGGACAGGATACTTACCAAGCCCCTCCTGCTAAGCGTGACGCTGTCAGCGTTGCCGTCTCCCCTACCAGTGATCGTCTTCAGCTTTTGGAGCCTTTCAGCGCTTGGGACGGAAAGGACAAACTTGACCTCCCTATTCTCATCAAGTGTGAGGGTAAGACCACCACCGATCACATCTCGATGGCTGGACCATGGCTCAAGTACCGTGGTCACTTGGACAACATCTCCAACAACATGTTGATTGGTGCCAAGAACGCCGAAAACGGAGAGGCCAACAAGGTCAAGAACTTCACCACCGGTGAATACAATGCTGTTCCAGCAACCGCTAGAGATTACAAGAAGAAGGGTATCCCATGGGTTGTCATTGGTGACTGGAACTACGGTGAAGGAAGTTCAAGAGAGCACGCTGCTCTTGAGCCAAGACATCTTGGTGGTCTTGCCATCATTACCCGCTCATTCGCCCGTATTCACGAGACCAACTTGAAGAAGCAGGGTATGCTTCCTCTTACTTTCGTCAACCCAGAAGATTACGACAAGATCAACCCATTCGACAAGGTCGATCTTCTATGCACCGAACTTGCTGTTGGAAAGCCAATGACTCTCAGAGTCCACCCCAAGGATGGCAAGACTTTCGATATCAAGCTTGCACACACATACAACGAGCCTCAAATCGAGTGGTTCAAGAACGGTAGTGCATTGAACACCATGGCCAAGGCCAACTCTGCTTAATTTGGTTTGGAGGCGGAGGGGGGAGTTTGGGGATTAATCCTGTTGTATTTTACTCATGACCTTGAGAATTTCCTAGCCTGTGAATATCGATTCCTTTATGAACCTTTCATTGATTCTACAAATATTTCTGGTGCTATATACGTGACCACGAACATATACCATATTAATTGCGTTACTTGAATTCCACCGGACGTTATCGAACGTGGAAACATAAGCATCAATTCTTTTACTCCGGTCCTATTCTCCATTGTGCGAGGGGGCTTGGAAACTGGTAAGGTGGCTTTAATTCCAGCTTTTGATGGATGGATGCGGTGTCCTTGGGTTCGAAGCATCAGGTACGTACCGGTTGCGTCTAAGTTGTTTGGGGTTTCAAACGCATCTGTACAATAAACCAAGAGGTAATTGACGTCAACCCATGTGGAAATCCGAAGTGAATCTATTACTCGACCAGAAAAATGAATGCTCCTCATAATGCTCCTTATTCAGGTAGCTACTTGTAAATTTAAGAACACTGCAGGTTTAGCCGGTGACTTATACTTCAGCCTTGTAGATAGCCTTGCCGCTACGTAAGCGACCTCGCATCTCTGCCTCATTTGCATGTTGATCTTTCTAACTTTCTGGCCTGACAATCAGCTCGCCATCGCCATCTTGGACAACAGAAAATGCCAGCAGCAGACTCGGCAATCGATTGATTAGGAGAAGATCTTGACTTGCTTTGCTTTGCATCTTGAGAAGTTCGTGGACCGCATCAACCGCCCCCACGCCAACAAGGCAATTTCCTTCGCCATGGCTCCCAGTTTGCCGCAGTTTTCGGCAGCGCGATTACGTTCTTATATTTTCAGACTTCCGCTTTTCACTCGGGCGATAATTGGCGTTATAATCCTTCTCTGGCTTGTGAGCTATCAGTCGGTGTGGAATGTGTTGCAATGGGGAGCCTTGATCCCCAAGGAAATTGGATTGAGCACGAGTTTGTTTCCCCCTGAATTGAACCATCCAATATTTTGGCAGAGTTTTGCTGACATTGTGACTTTGTTCAGTGTACCGAACGAATACCTTTCCGCTCATCCATAATGGCATCATCCATACCTTTTTGAACGTTTTTGCCTTGACGCCTCTGTTGGAAAGATTCGAGGCGGAACATGGGACTCTTACCACTTTGGCTCTTTTTCTTGGACGTATGTTATACACCATTATCTGTGGAAGGGTTACGTAAATTGGCAGATGGCTGACTTGAATACCAGCGCTTTCCACGATTCCGGCGCTGTTATACACATTTATTGAAAGGGGGCTTTTAAATATGAATACAACGATTTTGGGATCAAGGTACGGGAGAATTCTGGTTTTGGCATTGAGTACAGCTACTAACGGCATCGATTTAGTATATGGGTGTTTACTTTGCTTGGGATGGAAGCAATCAAGACATACAAATCCAACCCTTCTTTCCAACTTGGAACCGTTCAAGTTCCGACCTGGATTACACCCCTCATCATGACTGTATTTATAGCGGTTCTTATTCCGAATACAAGCTTCTTGGGTCACTTGTGCGGACTCGCATTTGGATATGGATGTAAGTTTGCTCTCTGAACGCTCAATGACAAACACTGATTCAATTAGGGGGTTTGGGCTATCTCAAATTCTTGGCACCACCGGAAAAGATTCTAAGATGGATAGAGAGCAAACTCAACTTGCTTGGAATTCTACCACATTACGTCTCCGTCGATCAGAAGACATACGGACGATTTGGCGTTTTGCCGACTGCCAGTAGTAATGTCAATGTGGGAAGCATAGCACTCCCAAATCTGGATAGGGCGGAAGGGGGTCTGGTTGGAAGTTCTCAAAGACTTGGACCTTGAGAGATGGGCGATGAGGTACTCCGGAAGGAGTTGTATAAAGATCAGCATTAACCGGCGTCCGGAATGGCGTGTAGTAATTTCAAGCGTTTCAATTGTGTTCTGGGTATATATGATTTGAATTGTGATTAGTAGCGATTGGAGTAGCTTGAGCATTGAATTGGCCATACAATTGCATTCTTGCTCTTTTGTTGGTTGTGTACAAAAATTACACCTTGAGAGTTTATCGTTCACCCGGATGGTCTGATCAATGTTGTCGTCCGGGGTAGGCCCATTTCGTGCTTCATTCTGCAACTTAAGGCTAGGACATAATTGATAGTAAGAAACATATCTGTAGAACATTATATGTTGAACTAGGTTTTTAATTGAACTCCCTAAATTTTAAATCTTGAAATGCTACTCGTATGTGGTGGTACGCATGTCTAAAAATATAGCTGGATGTTCATCCTCGGCGCGTCACCCAGCTCAGGGTCGCGATCAAGCGAGACAAAGTTGACCCAAGCTTACTGCAAGCCATGACGACCCCGCGGTAATTCACATTCATTTCCTGCCTCCAACATGTCGGGGCTTCTATGTAAGTTGCCTATACCCATATTCAAGAAATATTACTAACAAAATCCCAAGCCTCCGGCTCCCTTTTGCAGCGCGATCCTCGACTCCTAAAGCTACCCCCATACCTGTCCTTTCTCTGCATCGTCGTCGGCATCGCATGGCTCCTGGTTCTACCACTAGATGATTACTCGCGGAAGACATACATCTCTGAGAATGCGCTACTGCCGGGGCAGGTGCATACGTATTTTGCTGGGAGCGACCAGAATGTGTTCCGCGGGTACAAACGGGAGGTTGATGAGCTAGTGGGGAAGGGGAATGTTGAGTATGTTGGGCTTGCAATTGCGGATTGGGAGATGGGATTATGCTGATATGGGGCAGGATAAATGATAAGCTTGAGGAGTTCTTTAAGGCTTCTGGTCTCAAGGTCGCGAGGCAGAAGTACGAGTATAGAAGTGCTGGGGAGACGTACTCGGGGGAGAACATATATGCGATATTGCATGCACCGCGGGGAGATGCTGAAGAGGCAATTGTGCTTGTAGGAGCTTGGACGAATGTTGAAGGGGAGATTAACAAGAGCGGGGTGGCTCTTGTCTTGACTTTGGCGAGATATTTCAAGAGTATTTGGCACTTCTACTGCTAGTAGACTTTGAAGCTTACCCAGAAATAGGATGGTCTTTATGGTCCAAGGATATCATCTTTTTAATATCTGCGGATAGCAGAGCAGGGCCACAGGCTTGGGTAGATGCATATCATGATACGCATCAGAAAGGCATCCAGTCCTTACCCGTTAAGAGTGGTGCTCTGCAGGGAGCTATAGTTATCGACTATCCGTTCGACCACCGATTCGAGTCCATTCATATCGTCTATGACGGCAATAATGGTCAGCTACCAAACTTGGACCTCCTGAACACCGTGGTAGCTATTGCCAGCGGGCAAATGGGAATTGGATCCTCCCTGCAAAAGATGTGGCAGCACAATGATTCCTATGAAGATAGGTTAAGGACCATGCTGCGTGGAATGTTGAACCAAGGTCTGGGTCATGCTTCTGGTCCACACAGCAGTTTCATTCCTTACCATGTCGATGCTATTACTTTACAGCCTTATGGTGATGGTTGGCAAGACGAAATGGCTATGGGAAGAGTCATCGAAAGTACCTTCCGAAGCTTGAACAATTTGCTGGAGCATTTGCACCAGAGTTTCTTTTTCTATTTGCTTATGCAATCAAACCGCTTCGTTAGTATTGGGACATATCTTCCAAGTGCTATGCTTGTTGCTGCTAGCTTCACGATTATGGCTATATTTTTGTGGGTTAAGAGCGGGACCCCACCTGATACTGCTTCCAAAGCAGCCTCTAATGAGGGCAAGCCTGCTGCTTTAGCTACAATCAAAGAAGGAGAGGTCAATTCTCTTGCACCCGAGAGATCAGAAACACGGGAACGGGAGTTCTTCCTCCCTTTGGCTGTGGTAGTCGGTTCGCATTTCCTAGGTGTCCTACCGCTCTACCTATTCAACCATACGCCAGAAGCTGTAAGTCATCCTCCCGCCCAACGTCATTGAATACCTACTAACTCCCCCAGCTCCTCCCAACAATCTTCTTCGCCTTCGCCGCCCTAAACCACATCCTCCCCTTCCTCGTCTCCCGCGCCCTGGTAACCTCCTTCACCCCCACAACGCAACAATACCAGCTCATAAAAACCTTCTCCCTCCTCTTCCTCGGCATGTTCCTCTCCTCCCTCGCCACCCTAAATTTCTCACAGGCCTTCCTCGTCGGCGTCTTCTCCTCCCCTCTCCTCTACATCTCACCCTTTCCAGGTGGTATCATCGGCGGCACTCTTTACGCCGCTGTACTTAGTCTCTTAGCACCAACTACTATCCTGTTTGCGGGCACGCACTATTGGCAGTTGAGCATTGGACAGGTGCTCAAGGAGGCGGCGTTTGGGTGGCATGTGTGGGGCATGACGACGCAGGTTGTCGTTTGGTGTGTGTGGTGGCCCGCGTGGATGGTGGGGATGATTGTGTTGTATGGGAATCCGGAGAAAGGGGATAGTGCTGTTGTAGCGAGAACTGAAAAGGCTGAGAAAGCTTGATGTGGTATAGCTGTACTGTACAGAGAAGGTTCAAAGTACTCACTGTAGGTATATATGATGTAGGGATGAATGAAGACGGAAATTTTGAGTTCTTTCACCAAGTTGATTTGAGATTTCTTTTTTTTCCATATTACTTCCACGAAACATCCTTCTATATATCACCTAAAACTGCCCAAAGGCCCAAACCCCCTCCCTCTCTCCCCTGTCCAAAATTTGCCTCTCTCAACTCGTCAAAGTGATAAATTGGGAACCCCGCGCAAGGCAATGGGACGAAGGAGGGCAAGTTACCGAGAATAACAAACTATATGGCTTGGAGAAAGGGGGGTGAAAGGGGTATTGGGACGACGAGCAATGGAGGATGGGTTTAAGCGGTAGAAGGTGCTTAAGAGGGTATGATGATGAGTATGTCACTGCCCAGGTGTTTTGTGTAGAACTAGTGCGTGGAGAAAGGGTTTCTATTGACTTGACGAACTTGAGACTCGGACTTAAGACTTGATTTTTGAGAGGCAATGGGGGTCTGAGAACGCAGTTACTCGGTGGGTTAAAGGTTGCAACTTGCCAAAGGTTGAGTTTTGATTTGGGGGTTCGCGGTGTGGAATAACAAGCTTGTAGGATGGAGGTGGAGGTTTGGCGATATACTACCCTTCCAATGCAGAAGTAACCGTCAACTTATCAAATCAAATCCCGTGCAACCCACCGCCTAGTCCACACTTAGCACGTTTATCCATCATAGAATATCCAGTTTTCCTCCACAAAAGGCCTGATACATCTACTACAGTAGTATCTTCCCCCCAATTTCAATTCCAAATCCCCAATACCATCAAATCAAGCCGTCTCCCAACTTGCTCTATTCGACCACTCCCTCTCTTTCCCCATCTTCCACATAACTTACCCTCCGACCTTATAACCCTCTTCGACTCTCTACTCATCCCTGAGATTCGTACTTGACGATTGAACAGCGCCAAACTCGAAAAGGGGAGATAAATTTAAAGGAGCGAGAAGGACAGTGGCATTGCAGTGAGAAGAAACCAGATGAATCCTTCGCGAGCAAGCGAAATTCGTCGTTTATGCTGCAATAGAATCTACTCGGAGTATGAAAGAAGGGAGGAAAGGATGGGACGACAAAAATGCAAATATCAATAAGGCAATTGGTAATTACAGGGTATGCTAGTTGTGAAGTCACTTGCTTGAAGAACGTCGCATCCAACCGTAATTTCTCACCGTCACAGGAGGGAATGAAATATCTACTAGCAGATATGATGGTTATTCAGTGAACGTGTAATAGAAAGTGGACAACAGAAAACCCAAGCATAAGAACAATCTATTAATTTTTCACTTGACAAGAAGACCCCCCCTTCAATACATGTAACATTACTTGGTGAATTTACTACCAAAACAGCGTAAGCACAGCCGAATCCCAAATTCAGCGCCGAAAGAGTACTGGTTTAGAGTTGGGGAAATACCAAACTGATCTCGGAATAACCAACTGCCAACGGCGGTGCAGAAAACATGAAGAGAGATAAAACAAGAAGAGAGATAATCAATTGGAGAAGGACTAAGATATATAAGCTTTTAACCCCCGCCCGGAAGTCAAAACTCTATAAGTGAACACGAAAAGAGGGAGTGGTCCTAACATCGACGATTATTCACTTGCAAGTCTAAGCCCAAGTCAAAAAAGCACAGCCACCCGCTGTCACTTTCAGCCGTTAAAATCATATCCACTTTTTTTCAAGTAGTTAAGGTGGTATCTCAATATACGAACATGGGAAGCTGACTCCGAAAAAATCCCACAGAATTTGACAGAAAGCCATTAAGCTTAAACATCCTCCTATTTACACATCTTACATTAACGACAAATCTAACGTCTATCCTTTCCGCTGCTGCCAGAGTTGCGTGGGGCAAAAACCCTGGAATCTGGCTATCTGATTAGCTCTCTAGCCCCTGAACCTCCTTGAAGCGAGGAGTGCACGAGCCGACGCAACTCTGGCAGCAGCGGAAAGGATAGACCAAAGCATTAAAAACTGAATCAGAGCTCCTGGGAAACAAAGTACCTTTAGGGGAAGGAAAATCCCCATGTTCTCCGAGATGAAAGGAGATGAGCCAGAAATACCAGACCAACAACAAAATTTCCATCTCATGACTACTCCGCACTGGATTCCATTTGTAGAACTTTCTAGCCACGGCAAAGCAAGCCAATTTGGAAAACTAGGCCAGTCTGAAAACCGAACTTGCTTAACAAAGGTAGGAAAATGACTAGCATCTAGGACAGAGCTTGTCTATCGAGCATATTGGGAAAGCGAAAATCATTGAGTTATCCAGGTACCTTTTTACTTACACTTCTTGGATCCGGGACTTTGAGTGCTACTCGAGCTTTCTGTCAGGAAATGGAAGGGGGCGAAGTTGAAAGGTTAGACGGATATGGAAAAGTTGAAAAGGTTTCAAAATAAGACCTGACAGCGCAAAAGAACAGGTGGATAACGAATATATAACTTTTTGAATAGACATCCTTTGCCAATGCGGATCCCTAAATCCCAGTATCACAACACATAATTGGAAAAACGAAGCACAGACAAAACGGGTAAAACACGGCAAAATGTTCCGTAAATTCATCAAAGAGATTCAAGTAGAAAAGTCCGTTATTATGATTGCAAAACTGACGTTGCCTCCATCCGAAAAACAATTAATGGAGGGTAATTCAATAGCTTCTTCAACGCCGCTCTCGTACCATAAATCTGAGAAGTTTTGCCTGTACAAGCTTTCGGGCCGAGCCGAACAACGAGAGCAAATTCCTAATGTACAAAAAGAGTGTCCTACGCATCGGATTTCTGAAATGACGTGATGTACGTACTGGAATGGACGTTGGGTATGGTTGAATGTTATACGGCACGCTACTTGCTTTTGGCGGTTGCCGTCGAAGAGGGAGTCCGGGAGAAACTAAGAAGGATAGTGTCAGCTTTGATTAATAAAGCAGCTGTAAGCAGCTATGGTAGTGTATTTTTGAGATGAGAAAGAAAGCCGAGGCTGACATGCCAAGGAAGGCTGATGATCCCCAGAAGAAATGGGATTTCTCGAGATTCTTGGTCGCTAGCCACCAGAAGGTGCTGATGCGGTATAACCTCAAGTCTGTTCAACATAGCTGCCGTGGAGGACGCCAAACCAGCATGGCTTTACGCAAATCAATTGCGAAAGTACGAATACTTACGGCTTTCTAGACTCAACTTTCGATGGGTGCTGTTGTTCCTGATTCCAAATTCGACTCTTATAACCCGGCCATGTGCTCAAGTTCCACGCCTTGACAAGGAAGCTCTGCGTCTTATCCACGTATTTCTCGTTCTGCATTCCCTTAACACCGACCTTGACGCCATCCTTTGTGAATACTACATTCTTCGATTGCATCTTATCGGAAGCGGCATTGGAGATATTCTGGACGGAGAGGTAGATGTGGTACCCGACGAACGCGAGACCACCAAGTACGATGAGGAAAATAAGCAGCGGAAGGGATTTACTGGAGAAACCGTCAGTACGACATCTTGGCTTTTGGGCGGGAATCTTCATACACCAGCGCTGAGCGGGGTGGTGGGGGAGGCTTGTCTGCGCGTCCCCAAGCCATGATGTTGGTTTGTTTGTAGACGTGGATTGGTAGAATTGAGGTTACTCGAGTATTGTGGACAAAGGAGAAAATGGCAAATGGCGGGTAGAAACGACGTGTTAATAGAAGTGAAAGCGAAGGAACGTCTTAATATATTACCCCTTCAGGGGGATTTCTCGAGGGCACTTGCAGCACATGCTCGGCGCAATCCTGGAAGTTTGCTGCCGCTGCCAACGAACAAGGGTCTGTGGTGTGGGCGCAGCATCGAGAGCTGTGCACGTAGCGACGTAGCGAGCGACAACGACAGCCCGGAAGCCACCTTTCTCCAATTCAGCCGTGGCACACACAGGGCAAGGCTGCTGCTAATATTCCTGTTGCCTCTTCGATTCCCATGCCTACCTATTCAATGGCATGAGTGTCCTCTGTACTCCGTCTTCTGCCACCTTGCCATAACTGAAAGACATTTCGAAAAGCACAATTATCGTTGCTGGATTTGCAGCAAGACGAGATATCGCAACGTGTTCCTCGGGTACAAATAGGCCTTTTGCGCTTGGGACACAACCTGTATTGTCAACAACCATCCCTCTTCTCCCCCATTCAATCGGCTACACCACCAGACGACATTGTAGCAGGCTCAACGCTCCCCTTTCAGCCTCTACTACTCTACGCAAACACAGCGAAGCTGTAACCTCCTATCCCGCTGCAGCTAGCAAACTCGCGCAAACAACATGGCGGCGCCCCAAGAAGGTTATCCCGGCCAAGGCTATCCTGCCCCAGATCCATATGCTCAACAGAGTCCAGCCCAGCCCGATTTTGGTGCTGCCGGATCTCCACCGCCTCAAGCAGGTCAACCCGAACATGAAGGAGGAAAGAAGAAGAAGAGAGGTTATGCGCAACAAGCCTATGACTTTGGCGCGGGTGCGAACTCTGCGCTTGGCGGGCAGATGCAGGGAGGCGGTCAATTTCAACCTCCTGGACAAGCACCGACATACGCTGGTGGATATCAAGCACAGCCAGAAATTCAGCAGCCAGCATACGGTCAACCTCAATATGGAGCTCAACCTGGAGCGCCTATCCAAGGACAACCTGCTCCAGGTTATGGAGGACAGCCGCAATTCGGCGGCGGTGTAGGCTATCAACCTCCGGATGCTGGATATCCAGGCCCTGGAGCACCTGCAGCTGGAGGCGTTGCTGGAATCACTCAAGGAATGGGTCAAATGGGTGTAGGAGCGCAACCACAACAAGCCCAGCAAGGTGCTAGCCGGCCAGCTGTTTTAAACCAATTATACCCCACCGATCTTCTAAACCAACCTTTCAATGTTGCTGAGCTTGATTTACCGCCTCCCCCAATTATCTTGCCTCCTAATGTAAGCACATCAATGAAAACTGATAGTTTAACCACTGACTTTTTTGTTAGTCGAGCGTCACTCCTTCACCAGATGCAAATTGCCCCCCGAAATACGTGCGTTCGACTCTTAACGCTGTCCCAACGACACACAACCTTCTGAAGAAGTCAAAACTTCCATTTGCTCTTGTGATCCAGCCGTACACATCTCTCCATGATGTGGATGACCCAGTCCCGATTGTTCAAGATCAAGTTATTTCCCGCTGCCGAAGATGTCGATCGTACATAAATCCCTATGTAACATTCTTAGACCACGGACACCGATGGAGATGTAATATGTGCAACCTCACGAATGACGTCCCACAAGCTTTCGATTGGGATACGGCAGCACAAAAAAGTGTCGACAGGTGGCAAAGACCTGAGCTCAATCATGCTGTGGTTGAGTTTGTTGCGCCTCAAGAATATATGGTTCGACCACCGCAACCACTTGTGTATCTGTTTTTGTTCGATGTTAGCTATGCCTCAGTATCATGTGGTCTTCTCGCAACTAGTGCCAGGACCATTTTGGACAGTCTGAACCGGATACCAAACGCAGATCGAAGAACTCGAGTAGGCTTCATGGCAGTTGATTCGAGCCTACACTACTTTACCGTACCAAAAGATACCGATGAAAATGGGGATACGCAAATGCTCGTTGTCAGTGATCTCGATGAGCCTTTTCTACCAATTCCAGGGGACCTATTAGTTCCACTGTCCGAAAGTCGACTGAGTGTTGAGAAATTTTTGACCTCACTTCCAGCTATGTTCCAGGCCAACCAGAATAATGGATCCTGCATGGGATCTGCTTTGAGAGCAGGCCATAAACTCATTTCCCCTCTTGGTGGCAAGATTACCGTTATTACAGCATCTCTGCCAAACGTTGGGTATGGTAAATTGGAAATGCGCGAGGACAAGAAACTTTTAGGAACGGCAAAAGAAAATGCTCTCCTCCAAACCGGAAACAGCTTTTACAAGAGTTTCGCCGTGGAATGTTCAAAGAACCAAGTTTCCATCGATATGTTCTTATTCTCTTCCCAGTACCAAGATGTGGCATCCCTGAGCAACTTGCCGAGATACACTGGAGGCCAAACCTATTTCTATCCTGGCTGGAATGCAGGTCGAAGCGAAGATGCTATCAAATTTGCCACAGAGTTCAGTGACTACCTCTCTGCTGAGATTGGGCTCGAGGCTGTTCTCCGTGTTCGTGCTACGACTGGTCTCCGCATGAGCACTTTCTATGGAAATTTCTTCAACAGAAGTTCTGATCTATGTGCCTTCCCTGCTTTCCCCAGAGATCAGAGCTATGTAGTAGAAGTCGCTATCGATGAGAGCTTAACGAAGAATTTTGTCTGCATGCAGACCGCGGTCCTCCATACAACCAGCAACGGAGAGAGAAGAATCAGGGTGATGACACTTTCGTTACCTACCACTACCAATCTTGCCGATGTCTACGCTTCGGCAGATCAATGCGCCGTCACAACCTTCTTCAGCCACAAAGCTGTTGAGCGAGCACTTAGCAGTGGTCTTGAGCCAGCGAGGGATGCCCTGCAGTCGAAGCTCATTGAACTTCTCCAGACATTCAAGAAGGAACTTGCTGGTGGCAATATGGGAGGTGGAGGTCTGCAATTTCCTGCAAATCTTCGTGGTTTACCAGTATTGTTCTTGGGTCTGATCAAGAATGTTGGTCTTCGGAAATCAGCACAAATTCCTTCAGATCTTCGATCAGCTGCTCTTTGTCAGCTTTCCACACTCCCCCTTCCTCTTTTGATGCAATATATCTATCCACGCCTTTACTCGTTACACGATATGCCTGATAATGCTGGAGTACCTGATCCGGAAACCAGCCATATCGTTCTTCCACCACCTCACAACCTTTCCTCGGAGCGTCTTGTCCCCCATGGTCTTTACCTGATTGACGATGGGCAGACGCAATTTTTGTGGGTTGGGCGTGACGCGGTACCTCAACTCCTGAACGATGTGTTTGCTATCACAGATCGGACTCAATTGAGGGTGGGTAAAAGCTCACTACCGGAACTTGACAACGATTTCAACGAACGGGTCCGTGCGGTCATCTCAAAGAGTCGGGATTACCGGTCGCGTGGTGTGGGCAGCATCGTTGTGCCGCATCTGTATGTCATTCGGGAAGATGGTGATCCAAGCTTGAAGTTGTGGGCGCAGACACTTTTGGTGGAGGACCGGGCAGATCAAGGGATGAGCTTCCAGCAATTCATGGGCACTTTAAGGGAAAAGGTGAGCTAAGTTCCCACAGAAGCAGGTGCAACGTGAAGCTATAGCCTCATGCTGATACATATTCTGTACAGGTTGTACAGTGAAGAACCGATCCTTATGAAGCAATGCAAAACTTTGTAGCACTATAGAAAAGAATATCTTGGCGATTGTCCAAAATTCATGCCTTTATGAATACATTACTCGCCTTTTGTGACCTCGCCATCCTCATGCTGTGAAGTCAATCCTGACCGTGACAGTTGAAATACTGTACTTCTACGGTATGTACAGTACTCGTAGGGGGGCATGGGGCGGGGCGGGGCTATCGGAAGCCTATGCAGATGAGAACTACCCMCCCCATGGCCACCCCCCCCCCCACCCAATCCCCGTCCCTCTCCTCAGGGTAGGGATATGAGTTGAGACGAGATGGTCAAACATATTCTAAACGACGCTACCAGCGTTTCCCCTTCCATCCGATCACAGTGCGTGCATGAACCCATGAACCTCGGAGTGGTGGTCTACGAAGACCACTTCCCGAGCCTTGGGGGTGTGCTTGTCTACATGAAGCTTAACATCCTGTCTATGATTGGTTTATAATTGTTTGTAGTTTCAACGCTCTGAAAGGCAACGGTTCGCCAGGGCAGCCATGCTTAGCGGCGGCGACCAGGATGCTTGAGCTGCTGGATGGTGATCTGCCGCTCCTATCGTACACGGTCAACCCTAGAATCTGGATTGGGCAGTCAGCGGTTGGTGTGACAGTCGAATGCAGAATTTCAGCTTCTATCACGCCTACATGAGTGTGGTAGGATTCTGTGAAAGTCCCTTTAATCCCCCCATAATCCTTATTTGACCGTTTAAGGAGAGGGGGAGCTTCATCGAAGAAATTGATAAGATCCATCTGCCGCCACACTCACAATCTGTGCGATATTGTGAGTTCCTCTGGCGTTTATAGGCTCATGTGGCGTCAAGAAGGATGAAGCCCCCAAGTTGCCATCACCAAAGAGCTTGGTCACACCCTCAACAGGATTCTTCAGCAAAGGGCGCAGCAATCTACTTTCCACTTTTGGAGGATGATGTTGGTAAGTGATATTTGCTGTGGTTGGTTGATCCTCCCAGAAACTGCAAGTCTTAATATAAAAGCAACACTTGGTCACATCTGTAGAGCCACTCATGAAACATTGTTCAGCCGTGAAACAGGCGCCTCTTGGGTCGGAGGTCGTATCCCAATTCATAGAGGTCCTACTCTACCGAATATGGGCGGCTTTTAGGGGCTATGAAAGGGTGCGTGATAGCACACCGGCGCTTAAAGCTGGTAGAGTGATCAGGGGAGTAAGCATTTTGCATTCGCTGATACGCTGGGAGGTCTGCAAACCAATCCACACCACGGTCAAAGGGACGACCCCCCTCGGGCCCAAGGTCAACCAGCACGGCTTGCTCCATGCCAGCCTGCCAGGTCCCCCTCTGTAAACAGGAGGCAACAGTTACAGCTCTTTCCTTTGGTGGTCCAGAACTTTAGAAAGTACAACGCAACCTCAAGCACTTCTTTTCTCTTTTTCTCTTTCTCTTTCTCTCCTGTTCACACTCACCTCTAGTCATCGTCGCTTGATCCTGCCGCAAGCTCTACCTTTCTCACCTTTGCCTTGTGCACTTGCATCTGCCATCCTCACTGCACCCTTCCACCAGCCCACCAAACAATCCTTGTAGTGGGGCAATTCGACGTCAGTCTGGAACACAGAGCTCGAAAGACCAAAAGGTACGGCTCCTCTTGCTGCAGCACCGTGAGCACCACGACGAGGCACGACGCGCTCAGATGGGATGAAGGAGCTTTCTGCACAAGTGCGCATGAAACAATGCCCCATTCCCGTATTTCTAGAAGCACTAGAAGGGGGCGAGGCGCAGGTGTACAACCTCAAGGCAACCTATACATTGCCTGTGAAATAGGTGTACTGTATCGCCGTATGGTGAAATAGAAAAGGTGCTGATAATTGCCGTGATAGCTCAAGAACTTGTTCTCCCAAACCGAAATTTGCACTCTCACAAGGAGGTCCAAGGCCTGTTTGTGCCCAGAAGTCGAAGTTCCGGACCAGATTTCAGAGTTGCGACAAGTCCGCCCTCCAGGACCGAGCGGGAAAGTTCAGCAGTTTGCAGGCGTCCATCGCACCCCTTGGGAATAGCTAGCCCATTAGCCCAGAAGATACCGCGCCGACCCTGTCGCCCTTGTACTAGCAGCTCTTTCATCCCGAATCGCATCAACGACTGTTCATTTCCCAACAATCAATCAGTATATCTATCCATCGGCACTGCACATATTTTCACTATTCCAACCGTGCTGTGCGCGTGGTTCAATTCAGTCCCTAACAATTGGTTGCCCAGGCGCAGGTGGTGAAAGGACGCGAGATTCGGAACTCGCCATACATTTTGCCGGTGTGCTTTGACGCTAGTAGGAAAGCTCCAGGAAACAACAAAGAATCGCTCCCTTTCAACCTACCATCGTTGCTGTGCTTTACCATTTTCAACCGCACGACACGCTTTTGCTCAAGCAATTGTGTTCTGGAGGTTGTCTGCACATCCCTTTGCAGATCTGCCCGATCCGACCTGCTTCGTCTTCCTTTTATCGCTCAGAACCCCGCACTCGCACTCTATCGTGAGGTGTCGCTTCGTATATCCTCACCACCATGTCTAATCGTGCGCCGAACCCGTCGACGGGCTCTCGCAAGATCTCCTTTAACGTCTCCGAGCAATACGATATTCAGGATGTTGTCGGTGAGGGTGCATACGGTGTTGTCTGGTAAGTCGGGACCAAAAGAAATCGCTGTCTCTGCAACGATCCATCCTTTGCCTCCTTTTTTAAGTTGCGGCGTACAATTGCAACCCCGCAATCCACGAGGCCGACGAGGCTAGGATGGCGACAACGCCTACATGGAAAAATGACAGTCGCTGACTTCTTGAACAGCTCAGCACTCCATAAACCATCGGGCCAAAAAGTTGCGATAAAGAAGATTACCCCTTTTGACCACTCTATGTTCTGTCTGCGAACGCTACGTGAAATGAAGCTCCTCCGCTACTTCAACCACGAAAACATCATTTCGATCCTCGATATTCAGAAGCCTCGAAGCTATGACACTTTCACCGAGGTGTACCTCATCCAAGTACGTTTGTACCACATACCTGCTTTTCAAGATTGCCAAATATGCGGTCGCTAATACACAGCAGGAATTGATGGAAACCGACATGCACAGGGTCATCCGAACTCAAGACCTTTCCGACGACCATTGCCAATACTTCATCTATCAAACTCTTCGTGCCTTGAAGGCCATGCACTCCGCCAATGTTCTTCACCGAGATTTGAAGCCCTCCAACTTACTCCTAAACGCCAATTGCGACTTGAAAGTTTGCGACTTTGGTCTTGCCCGTTCTGCCGCCTCCCAGGAGGATAACTCTGGTTTCATGACAGAATACGTTGCCACTCGTTGGTATCGTGCCCCTGAAATCATGTTGACATTCAAGGAGTACACAAAGGCTATTGACGTGTGGTCTGTGGGGTGTATTCTGGCTGAGATGTTGAGTGGGAAGCCTTTATTCCCCGGAAAGGATTGTGAGTAACTTTCGCCAAGGACTTTCCCTGCAATCTTGCATGCTAACGAGTTTCTAGATCACCATCAATTGACTCTTATTCTGGATGTTCTTGGTACACCAACAATGGAGGATTACTATGGCATCAAGTCAAGACGTGCGCGCGAGTACATCCGCTCCCTTCCATTCAAGAAGAAGGTTCCACTTCGCTCTCTATTCCCAAAGACCTCTGATCTAGCTTTGGACTTGCTGGAGAAACTATTGGCCTTCAACCCCGTTAAGCGAATTACTGTCGACGAAGCCCTTCAACACCCATACCTTGAGCCATACCATGACCCCGAGGATGAGCCAACCGCTAGCCCCATTCCAGAGGAGTTCTTTGACTTTGATAAAAACAAGGACAATCTTAGCAAGGAGCAGCTCAAAGAATTGATCTACCAAGAAATCATGAGATAGAAAGCTCGACGACAGAGGTGGAGTTCTTGCTTTCGCATTGATAGGTTGGAAATGAACATTTTTGAATGGTCCATAGTACAACCGGTCGCGACCACATTTCGAATTCGACCAGACCCTAGTCATCTTTGTATCATCGCCCTTGAGGAGAATCTGGATCATGGGAATTTTGTCATGTGCGTCGATTTCAGAGTCTTGAATTTAAAGACGGAGTTTTCATAAATACATGACGGGAACGACATTGAATGCACGTTTCCCAAGCATATATACTAGGAGAGATGTGTTTCGGTGTGGCAATGAGCGCTGGAAACAGTTCATGAGGCATGAGATACGGTTCATTTTGCTGGGAAATTTTCTGCTGGTTTGTTTGCCTTGGTCTCTGCACTTCTCTGGGACTGAAATGGCAGCGAAAACCGAATAGATGGCAATGCTTATTAAATGACAAAATAATTGTGCTAAAATTCTTGTTTGATGCGACTTTGAAGCCTGCTCCTTTGGGTATAAACCTGAACGCCTGTGCTAAAAAGCAAACTATTCATATCTAGTCGTTTTCGTTTTCATATCATGATTGCTCCCTTTGCCACATTCCGACATTCTCACATATTCCCAGCCCTCAGCTCATTCAACGGCGGCCCTTCAACAGCTACCCTCAACCTCTGCTCTCGTCCCTCCTTCCAAGCCTTATCCATAGCCTCTATCTTCCCACCCAATACAACGCAATGTTCGGGTTCCAACAACACCATACCCCGCGCGACTTTGCATCCCCGCTTCAGCACTACTTTGCATCCTATACTCATCGCTGGCGGGTACCCTAATTTCGCAATCCGCTTCAGTTCAAAGCCGTAGACTTGCTGGCCTTTGAAATCTTGGAGGAGGACCTTAAACGGACCATTGCTCTGCATGACGACCGGTGCGGGAGCTGCCATGGGAGCTTGCGTTGCCTGCGTAGAGTCTTCGGCGGGGGTGGGCAGGACTCGGATTACCTCTCGTCCCTTGGTGGTTTCCCCTTTTCGTTCTGCTTCTAGGGCTTCGATTTGCTCCCATTTGCTGCGTGACAGGTCTTCGATCTCGAGGATTTGGACGGGGATGTCAGCGCTTAGGGTGCGTTCTTTTTTCGAGGGATCGTTGGTGTTTGCGGGGAAGGAGGGGGTGGTGGTGGCGAGGATGGAGGGTTTTGATATGTCGGAGTTTATGAGGCGGTGCCGTGCTGTTGCGGCTAGGGAGGCGAGCCCGCGTTGGGAGGTTGCGTTTGAGTTGAGGATGGGTGTTAGGAAGGAGGGGTGGGGGAGGGGGTAGCCGGATTGGAGGAGGTGGGTGGAGAGTTGGGGGAGGGTTGGAGGTTGGGCCATTGTGGATGAGGGCAGTTGAGCAGTGGTGAAATGGTTTTGAGGCGAGTGGTGGGAGGTGTCATGGTTATTTGCTGTGAATTTGAGGTTCATGGAAAAAGAAATATGGACGAGAGAAGGCTGAACCTCGCTTCCCTCAGCCTTGTGCCCGAGCTTCCCCGGATTTTCGACAAGGGCAACTACAACACATTGTCAACAACGTACTTTCCAACCCTCCCTCCTAGGGCTCGATAAAAACCGGTTTCTTTCATAAAAAATGTGTTCGGAACATAAGTGATATATGTATGCATAAGGTCTGTTTTTTTTCAGAATATAAAACGGTTCTGAACGTTTTTGTTCCGAACAATTGCCGAACCCTACTCCCTCCCTTTCAATTCCCTTCCGATTCCCTCCACAACACCACTACTCATCAATGGACATTCGAACCCGAAACTAAAATCAACTAAAAATGACATCCATCGCTCAACCCCGCGACTCCTCCACCAACGGCCGCCGCATCCCTCTCCTCTCAACACCCACCTCCTCCCAACGGCCCTCGCTGGACATCCCCCGCTCCACAGACGCCTCCCCCAACCGCGGTCTCCCCTCCCAACCCAAAAGAGCCAACAGAGCCGCCCTCCGCGAATACTACAACCTGCGCGCCTCCCAAGCGGCTGCCGCTCCAAATTCCGACCTACACTCAGAAACCTCCTCCATCCACGACCTCTCCTTCTCTGATATCCCCGAATCCCCTCTCGATGACCCTCAGTTCAACGCCCAGAAATACGTCAAGGATTGTCTGGAAACTCAAAGTCTGGGCGAGTTGATGCGGACGTATAATGGGGTTCTGACGGATATAAGAGCATTGGATGCCGAGAAGAAGGCGTTGGTTTATGATAATTATAGTAAATTGATTGCGGCGACGGAGACGATTCGCAGGATGAGGGATAATATGGGGGAGGGGGAGAAGGGGACGAAGACGTTGGATCCGGCGATTCGGGGCGTGTGGGTTAGGGCGCAGGAGATACGGGGGGAATGGCGAGCTGGAATTCAAGGGGTGGGTGAGGTTGAGGATCGGGAAAGGAAGGAGAAGGTGGAGAGGAGGAGGAAAGCTGCGAGGGTTGTGGAGAGGATGTTAGACACGCCGGAGAAGGTTAGGGTCTTGATGGCAGAGGGGAAAGAGGATGAGGCGAGGCGGATATGGGGCCATACTTTGAAAGTGTTGGAGAGGTGGAGGGAGAGGGGTGTCGGAGGAACAGATGTGTTGGATTGTATTGCGGATGGGGAGGCGGCTTTGAGGGGTGAACCGCCTAGTGAGAAGAGCTGGGTTGTTGTAAAAGCTAGTGTATAATCAAAGTCATGATACCCCTTTTGGGAGTTTGGGATTCGATATTTATTTGCTACGGTTTTTATTTGGGAGTTAGTGAAATGGGCAAGGGGGCGTTTGGTGGCGGGGGTGTTGTATCATTTAGACGGTTTGGATGGTAAAAGTCGATGTGGATTATGAATAGAGCGCAAGGAAATCAAGATGTTTGATATGTCATGGACCTTGATTTCTATCATATCCAGAACTCAATCTTTAAGTTCGAAGTCCATACCCGTAGTAATTGGTTTAGAGCGCCCCCCCTCTCCCGTTTTTGACCTTATTATGCCAGGATATTTGAGAGAATAGAGATTAAAATGAAAGAGGCCTGGAAAACGGGAGAGGGTTCGTTCGCGGGAGAAACTCTCCTATTAAGCTCAATTCTCTGTAGTGGTCTGGCATAATAAGGTAAAAACAGGAGGAGGGGGGGCTCTAAACCAATTAATGCGGTAATACTTTCAATTACCTCTTTCTTTAATCGAAAGCTTATTACTATCATCGATATCATCATCTGCACTTCGCGGGGTTACCTAGCTTTTAAAACTATGTGTTCTTTCATTGTCACGATGATGATGATGATGATGATGATGATGATGATGATGATGATGATTTGGAGGGGTATGTAGGTTGGGTTTGTAAGTGGGATTTGGAAAAGTGGAAGAGGCGAGAAAGAAAGAAAAGGTGGGTTTGGGTTAGATAGGAGGTGGGAGATGAGAGATGAGGTTACGGATAGGGGGGGGTGGGGGCTTTTCAAAAGGAGGAAAATGAAAGGAAAAAAGCCAAGTACTATTATAAAATAGATGATGAGTCTCTGGTAGAAGAAACTCTATCTTGGATAGAGGAAATTCTTGGGTAGTTTGTTGAAAATGTGCTTAGGAGATTAATTTGGGATAAAGATGTTTGGGGAGTGGAAGTAAGGATCCAATCAGTGTTCGGCAAAAGGTTACCATGGTAATACCTTTTGATAAAAAAGGTAGGTTACCATACCTTTTTTAAAATAAAAAGGTAGGTTACCTAGAAA
>QYAP01000272.1:0-13071 GCA_003988905.1 Hymenotorrendiella dingleyae
AAAAAAACGCGTGTCAAAGTGATGGGGTGGTGGAATCGCTAAAAGTGCGCCGCTCGGTGATATGCGCCGCTCGGTGATAAACCACGTTATATAATTATAAATTAAGCTTACAATAATTAATATAATAAAATATTTTATTATTATATTTCGTATATTTTATAAATGAATATAGTATATTAAGAAATTAGTTTTTATTTATATGAATATATATATATATTATAAAGAATTAATATAATTTAATAAATAAATAAGAATATATTAAATTTAAAAGAAAAGCTTAATAAAAAGATTATTTTTAATTCTTTTATTAAGAAATAATTAAAGAAATTAAGAATAATCTTATTATTATAAACGAAATTAAATTACTAATAAATAAATTATTATAACTTTTTAATAAATAAAGTAAATATATTATAAAAAAATCCTTAAATTAATTATAAATTATTTATCTTTTAGAAAATAAGATTTAATTTATTAAAATTATATTTATAAGAAAAATCGAAAATAATTTCATAAAATAATTTAAATTAACCTTAATAAAAATTAAAATTAAAAAGATATTATTTAAAATAGAAAAAGAGAATCTTTTTAATTTTTTAATTTTAAAAATATTTTAATATATAAGAAATCTAAGGAATAAAATAGATATTAGAAAATTCACTTTTAAAAATTTATTTTAATATTAAAGATATTATAAAAGTTATTATATAATACCTTTAAATAAAACATTAAATTTATAGATTATTATTATAATTATAAATGAAAAATAAAGAAATTCTTTTAATAATATAATAAGAATTTTTCTTAGGAAATAATAATTATAAAATAATAAAATATATTGTAGCTTAAATAAATAAATATATAAATATAAAGGGTTAAAATATATTATTTCAAAATATAATATATAAAAGATTTATTTAATTATTTGAATAGTTTATAAATAAATCCCGAATAATAAATAATGAATTTTATTATTATTTATGAATAATTAATTAATTATAACTAATTAAATAATTTATGAATAATTTATAAATAATGAATTCTATTATTATTTATAAATAATTAATTATAAGCAATTATATAATTTAAAAAGATTTATAAATAATGAATTATATATATTTTAATAAAATTTAAATATATAATCTCGAAAAGTAAAAATAGAAATATTTAATAAAATCATATTATTTAAAATATAATTTCTAAATCTTTAAAGGAAATATAAATTAGATATTTTATTATTATTATATAATTAGAATTTATAATAAATAAAATATTTCTGGAAATTAGAAAAAGGAAATCTTATTTCCTTTTATTTTAAAGCTTTCTTTATTTTTTAAAACGGTTTCTTATATAAAAAGATAAGATTTTATTACCTTTTTGTTTTATTTTAAAAAATCTTATTTTTAAGGGAATCTAATAAAGTATATAATAATTAATTAAGGTTTAAATCTTAAATAGTTTTATTTTAAGAGAGAATATTAAAATATATATTAAGAATTAGATGTTTAATTATATAAATAATATTTAATATTATATATAAAGGGCCTATATTAATCTCTCTTTTATATAGGAATAAAAGATTAATTTTTCGTATATGAATTCTCTTTCCTTTTTAATTTAATTTAAATTTATATTTGATTTCGAATTTATACTTTAAATTCTATACTTTTAAATTTTATACTTTCGATAAAATATTATATTTTTTTAATATATTTTATATTCATTTATTATTCGATCTAATAATTATTTTATTATTAATTACTTTATTATTATATTATTACTTTAAATAGCTTTATAATTCCTAAATTAAGGTTTGAATACTATTTTAAACTTAATTATATTATGGTTTTTAAGAGTTATTTTAAAGTTTAAATATTATATATATTGAGGCTCGTATATTATATATATTCTAAGGCCCGAAATATTATATATATTAAAATTTATATATTATATTAAAGTTTATATATTATATATTAAAGTTTATATATTATATATATATTAAAGTTTAATGCCTTTTATTATTAATTATATAAATACGAGTATATATTTTTATTTGTTATATATTTTATACTTTTATTAATAATATATTTAAGCTTTTTTTAATTTATTTATTAAGGTTCGATATTATATATATTATAATTTAATTATATTATAATTTTTAAAATTATTTTGAGGCTTAAATATTATATATATCGAGGCTTATATATTATATATATTAAGGCTTATATATTATATCGAGATTCGAATATTATATTAAAGTTTAATTATATTAAAGTTCGAATATTATATTGAAGTTTATATATTATATATATTTTAAAGTTTAAATATTATATTTATATTAGAATTCGAATATTATTTATATATTAAAGCTTATATATTATATATATTAAAGTTCGAATATTATATTAAAATCGAATATTATATATATATTAAAGTTTAATATTATATATATAATTAGATAAATAATATAATATAAATCCCTTTTTTATATTCCTATTTTTAATATTAGATTTAGATTTTATATTTATAAAATTTTCTTTAAATCTATTAATATATCTAAATAAATATATTAATAAATAAAATAAATAGAATATAATTAAGGGTTATATATATTCGCTTAAAAGGGGGTTATCGTTTAATAATAAAATGCTAAAATATTATAAGTTTATCTATTTTAATAATATTAAAATATAACTTTAAGTTTAATTTAAATTATATAATAAATCCGATAAATATAATAGTTTTAATAATATTTCTAGAAATAATAATTCGATTCTTTTTAAGTTTAAATTATTATATTATAATTCCGATTATATTTTATAAATTTAATTTCATTTTATTCTTTTTTAGATTTCGTTCTTTAATTTTATTTTAAATTTTTAACCTTTTTTATAATTTTAACTATTATATTATATTTCTTTTAATTTAATTATAAGTTTTATTAATTTAAAATTATTCTTTTAAAAAGAAAATTAGTTTCTTTTCTAAAAAGGAGATTTTATTAACTTTAAAAAATAGGTCTATAATTAAAATTACGCCTAAAATAATATAAATTATAAATTCGTTTTCTTTTTTAATATAATAATAATATAATATAAAATATTAAGATTTATATTAAGAATTAAATATTTAATTATATAAATAATATTTAATATTATATATAAAGGGCTTATATTAACCCCCCTTTTATATAAAAATAAAAGGTTGATTTTTTATATATAAATTCTTTTTTTTTAATTTAATTCGAATTTATATTTAATTTCTTTATTTATTATTCTTTTTAAAAAATTAAAATTTTATATATTTAATTTATTTTTTACCTTATTATATATAAGTATATTTAAGTTTAATTATAAGCCTTATTAATTTAAAATTATTTTTCTAAAAAGAAAATTAATTTTTTTTTTGAAAAGAAGATTTTATTAGCTTTAAAAAGTGGGTTTATAATTAAGGTTAAGCTTAAAATAATACGAATTATAAATTCGCCTTTTTCTTTAATATAATAATAATATAATATAAACCTTTAAAACCCTTATTTTTAATAAAAATAAAATAGAATAATTAAAGTTCAATTAAAGATTATTTATCTTTTATTATTCGTAGCTTATATATGATTATATTATATCTCTTTTATTTCGGTTATTTAAAGGCTTTATATTTAAACCCTAATAAATGCACCTTTTTATTAGTCTCCTTTCTTTTTTTAAAAGTTAAAATTAATAGAAAATAAGCTTTAATTATCTAATTAATAAGTATTTTATAATTTAAAAATAATATAGAAATATATTATTTATATTTATTTATATATAATATTATAAATTTATCCTTTAACTTTTTCTATTATAAAAAAGCCCCCTTAAAATCTATAAAATTACCCCTTTTTAAATTTTAATAATAATTTCTAAAATCAAATTTATTCGAATTAGATTTTTTATATTTAAAGTTTTCGTTTAATTATATTATAATAATTATAATATATATAATATTAATTTAAAATTCAGATAATCGTTATAAATAAAAGAAGGAATATATTATTTTATAGAAATTTTCTTTTAATTATCTTAGATTAAAATCAATATTATATATATTATAATTATTATATAAAAAACTCTTTAAATTATAAAAGTAAATAAGAATTAAATATTAATTTTTTAGATTATAAAAAAGGGAATTTATGAAATATCTCTTAGATTATAGAATAATAATAAATTATTAACTTTAAATTATTTTAAGTAAATAAATATATAAGTTCTCTTTTATTTATAATAAGATATTAACTAATATCGGGGAAATTTAAATATATATAATATTAATTAAATACTTTAAATATAATATTTTAGCTCGTATTCGATTATTATTTAGCTTTAAGGCTTAATTATTGAATAGAAGGAACGGTATTATATTATATAGTACTTTAGCCCGAATCTCATTCACTTACCTAGAGACTAAAAATAAAATTTCTTTAAAGCCTATTCCTATTAGGTTACCCGGAGATTCACTATATCCCTACCCGGTTTAGTTGTACACCTAGATTACCCGGAGATGATTTATTTTTTCAGGGGGAGATTACCCTGCGATCCTTATTCTGGATCGCCGGGCCGATAAATAAAAATTTACCCAAGTCCTTATCCTGGGGGGATTACCCAGAGATCGAGGAATCCTTATTCTTAGAGGGTTACCCGGGGAGGACCCCCTCTTTTAAATTGAGAGACCTCTGTTCTTCCTATTCGGAGCGCTGTTATACCGATATGTTCGAAGCTCGTAAGATTGGTAGATGGTTTACTTTATGATAGAAAACAAAGATCGTGAGAGAACGATTACATGCTTAGAAGCTCGATGAAAAGTAACTAAATAACAGCCAAGTACAAGACAGGAAAGCGTATGGTAGGAAGTAGGCAAACTGGACTGAAAAGATTTATGATTTTGTTTATTCATTCCCTCCCCCAAAACCAAAACCTCAAAGCTAAGCCTATACCCAAGCTTTATGAGATGCATCAATCATCACCACCTATCAATACACTAGAGTTGCAGAGCCAACCCATCCTACTTCCCCATTCGCCACGCCACGCCAAAAGAGAGAAAAATATGCCAGCAAAATACAATCGAGATTCACTCCACTTAAATCTCAAGTGTAACCTTCTGCCCCTTAACACGACCAATCACCTGGCTCGCAGCATACTTGGGAATAACCTCGTCATCGTGCAACATCTCAAACTCCTCAGTGGCATCACGTCCCATAAAGTTCATGATGGCCTGTGGTCCACCTGGGTGCTCCTCAAGCCAGTCAGATACATCCATGACAACGCCCTTGACTACAACCCATAGGTCCTCCTTTGTGTTATGCTTGGCGACTTCCTCCATGGTGAACTCCTTCTCAGGTACTGAGAACTTGGCTGGCTTATTTGGCTTGCTTGCCTTTCCTGGATCCGAGGCGTCACCGCCCATGACAGGACCGGCGGATGTCTGGCCTTGCTTGCTATATTGTGAGCTAGAAGAGCCTGAGTTCTGGCTGTCCCATTCAACGGAAATCTTGCCAGGCTGCGAGGGGTCGATGTGGAGGGAGATTTGACCCAGACGTGATGCAGCACCGACTCCGCCCTTTAGCGCATTCTGGAAGAGGTAGTTGCTTGCGGTATCACCAGCAACACGACCGTAGACTACACAACCGAGAAGAGAAGAACCTCCCAAACGGTTGGCACCGTGAACACCACCTGCCAACTCACCACAAGCGTATAAGCCCTCGAATGGCTTGCCTTCCGAGTTGAGAATTTGTGCCTGATCGTTAATCTCGATACCACCCATGGTGAAATGAAGAACTGGCTCCATAACAGCAACGTGAAAGTCATCGTCGATATCAAGTGGTCCATTGTGGAAGAACTTCTTGCCATATGGATCCTTCTTCTTTCCGTCGGCAATTTCGTTGTAGGCCTTGAATGTGCCTTGAAGATGGTCTGGTGTGCAGCCAATCTCCTTTGCGAGCTCCTTACCAGTCATCTTCTTCATCAATCCACGACCAGAGTAATGACGAGTGTGGAAGTCAAGGACATTTGATGCCTTTGAGTTGAGGAGAAGTCGGACTGGGAATTTTCCCTTGTCCTTCTCCTTCCACATCTCACCAGAAACGTAATCGCGGTGACCAAGCTCGTCACAGAAACGATCACCATCTCCGTTGAGAAGAAGACCACCCTCACCACGGAGAGCCTCGGCAGCCAAGAACTTCCACTTAGAGCCAGGGTCCTTGGGGTCTACGAGACCTGTAGGGTGAACTTGAACTTTGTCCATATCAATTCCATTACCACCAATGGCCATGACCATCTTTTGTCCATCACCAGTAGCGTGTGTACCGTTGGTAGATGAGAGGTCGAAGGTATCTGGTCTGTGCTTCTTGAGGAGGGAAGTCTCTGTGAAATCTGCGGCGTAGCCACCAGTTGCAAGAACAACTGGGCCCTCGGCAGTGTATGATTCTCCACCAAACTCGTATGTGACACCACTAATCTTGTTTCCTTCTTTGTTGATGCCAGTGACGCGGGCCTTCTTGATGATTGTGACTCGCTCGGGCTCGTTCTCTGCAAGGTCCTCGAGTCGCTGCATAAGAGCATATGTGATTGCCATACCGGGGAACTTGGCATCGTGCCCTCTGTGTGTTCTTGGCTGGGAGTGACCACTGGAAATATCTATTAGAAGAAGCTCTACTTGGAGAATTATAGGCAAACATACCCTAACCGGGAAACAAGAGTCAAATCTAGGTTGAAAACATCCTGAAGCCACTCAACGGCAGCTGCGGATTTGTATGTCAAGACCTTGATCAAATCTGGCCTCGCCTTGTCTCTTGCAGACTTTAAAGTATCATCGTAAAATTGCTTGACGCTGTCTCTGATTTCTCCATCGACTTGCGTTCTTGTCAAGGCGCCGTTGATTCCAGAAGTAGCCTTTGTGGAGTTGCCTCCAAAGAAGCCTGTCATGCACTGTTAAACGACTGTGTATTTGTTATTTGGAGAAGGAATAGTAGCACGAACCTTGCTTATCGAGTACTACAACATTGCCGCCAGCGAGGTAAATTGTATGCGCAGCACTCAAGCCGGACACTATGGATGATGATCAGCAATCACTCAATTGAGAGGGGGCGTGTCGGGGAAATAACGTACGACCACCTCCAACGACAATAACACTGGGTGCCATCTTGATCTATGTGTAGGAGAAGACGGGAAGATTCTGAAAGATTTTGGGAGTGGAAAAAGTATCGTGAACAAGACGGTTGCGGGGGAGGAATGCCGTGGTTTTGTGTGTTGATGCTCTCGGCCCACTAGAGAGTATGGAGTAGTTGCGCTGGAAAGTCTGGGGGGCAATGCCGAGGTCCGCAGCGCACCCTGTAACCTTGCTTTCGGCGAATGTGAGCCAGTCGTTAAGTCAGCAAATGTCACTTGATTCGTTCCCGTCGAGCTTGTAAGCCGCCCGCGAGACTCCGAAGACGGTTCTAGTGAAAGTAGTCTAGTAGATTAGTAGGGTCCAAAAGCTGGGGAACTGGAGTAGCTAAGCCTTCTGCAAGTTTAAAGGGGGAGAAATTGTGTTTATTATTTGTCAATAGAGTCAAGGTGGTGCGGTACATAACGCAAAGCAATTCGAACTTCGGTGCAGCGAACCGCGACCCCAAAGCTGCATTCAAGCTACCCTGTACATTGTTCCAATCATTGTCTCATGTAATAGATTTGAATCACGAGCCAAGGTCAGCTTTGCGCAGAGCTTCCTTTGTACAAAAACAGGCCACTCCCACCTGCTACAGGCTCTCCGCTGCAGGTGCTCCTGCGCCATCTCTCCGCCGGTGTTTCCACCAAAGCATGTGAAGAAGACGCCCTTTTCTGGGATGCTCCCCGCCGTGCTCCACAGTCCTTCTCCAGACTTTTTTCTCGGCACCGTGGCAGCGTGGATCGACTCGTGCGGCGTCAAGTGATCAATAGCCGCATAATGCATTTTTGGAATTGACATGTGAAGGCCGGCACTGTGAATGTGATGTTTAATTTCACCAACAACTTTTGCACCAGATATTGTGATAATTCGAAGAGCTTTTCAATTTTCCAACAGATGAGATAGAAATTACTTTGCATTTGTTGCCCACAGACGCTAATCTCCTCGGTTCAAAAGGGGGCGAGAATGGGGTTTGGATCTGGGGAAACTTGACAAAAAAAATGGAGATCGAACTGTAATAGACTCCCGTCAAAAACCGGTACCAAAACACTACAATACAAACATACCTACTGGATCAAGTATTTGCACTAGAACATTCAAATGAAACCTATTCTCCTGTTGTACATATTTGATTGCGCTTTTCGAGCCGCTTCATATGCAGCGACTGGTCTCGTCTGAACCTTCTGCCTTCGAGCGCTCCATACATATGGGGTCAGGAAATTTCCTGAGCGAATGAACCATAACTGAAGGCTGTCAATCTTGTTAACTCGGGTGTCTTTTACCTTACACGGTGGCCGGCTAGAACCGAGGGATATCCAGATTGGAAGGCTGTAGTACATTAGC
Organism: Hymenotorrendiella dingleyae; assembly: GCA_003988905.1. NCBI lineage: Eukaryota > Fungi > Ascomycota > Leotiomycetes > Helotiales > Helotiaceae > Hymenotorrendiella > Hymenotorrendiella dingleyae. Next base: position 8,527 of record QYAP01000272.1, read on the forward strand.
TTGATCTTGCCCCTTCGGCGGTCTATTGCCACGCATCCTGTTGCTTCTTTCAAACTGCGTTTAGGTTAGATCATCAGCCCAACTCAATTGCCACCACAACTAAGCCCTCGATTGACAACTTAATCTCATTAGGGTCTCTGTCCTTCAGATCGAATTTCAATTCTCGGTGGGGCGAATTGCATAATTACGATTCCTTGTGCGTTGGCTGAGCCTCATGTTCTTGATCTCGCTAGAGTTGTAACAATAGGGGGGACATTCTAGCCTCTTGACATGTTGCTGTATTAAATTGCTCCATCAGCAAGCTCTCCCCCAAACATTCCTTTCGTTATGTATCATATGTATCATATCGTGAACCATCCATCCCGTACTCCAACCTAAATGCTAATACCGCAGACGCAAATCGCTTCTTCAATATCAAGGCCCAAACCAAAAACCACCCCAACATATCAACCCAAACGCCTCCTTCCCTTCCATTCATCCCTCACTTGTAGTTCCTCACCCCCTTCAAAATCCAAACTTCCCCGTTATACACTTTACTCGCAATCGAGCCGACTTCTATATTTCCGGGTTGAATCTAAATGGACCACTTAGTACTCGCAACTAGAGACATCCTAGAGAATTGAACTCACCATTTTCTTCCCATCCTTTTCCTCCCACCAAATTTCCCCTCCATCCAAAGTCTTGACTTTCTCCCCCTCCCCCCACGGACTTTCCGTCACAACATGCGCCTCCACAAACCTCTTCAAATTCTTCTGCGCTCTCTCCTCTCCATTTTCTCCCTCATACGCCTTGCCCCCTAGCTCATCGTAATCCTGCGGGTCTTCCCATGGCTTGCGCGGTAATCCCATGATAGCCGAGTTTACAGGCGCCAAAATCGTCGTATTCAGCGCCGAGTTCTCAAAACGTTCGCTTATCTGCGCAAAGTCTCGCGTGAAGCCTGCGAATATGTTGATGCTGCGATCGTTGCCTAAGACGTCAGAGAGGATGACGGCGTCTGAGTTTGGAGGGTTGGGTTCGCTGGGTGGTGGGGGAGGCATCGCGGGGCCGAGGTTGGGGGAGGTGTTGGAGATGGGGTGTTGGGCTTGGAATGGGATGGATGCTGAGACTGTGAGAGATGCGACGAGCAGGTTGAGGGTTAGGTGGAGGGATTTCATGGTGTTGTGTTGGTGTTTGGCTAGCTATGCCTGGTCTCGAGGTTTTGTGGTGCCGATGACGATGGTCGGTTGATGCCAAGGAAAGTGATGGAGTTGGGCTGGATGAGTCAGCAGTTTTGTCTTCAACCACGACGTCTCTGCACTTTCTCAATCACCATTTGAGCAACACTTACAATTCTAAAGTGTTCAAGAGCCAAGCCGACGCTGAAGTAATACCCCAATAGTCCAAACTTGCGAATATGCTTCCTTATCATCTAATCAGGAGGTACCGGTAATTCGATCATCCAGTTATAGCGAAGTTCAGCAAAACTGCTCTAGTAGTAGTACTAGCGCTTCTAACTAACCTGATCGAATACTGATTTGACCTTCTTAAATCAGATCAGTACGGATTCCTGAAAAAGATGCGTTCGTATCAGTACGAATTCTTACTGTCAGCTCTACTACCAGGTAACCTACGGACCTTCAGCTCCCGTGTTCAACTCACTAGTCTATCAACGGGCTTACCTAGTTCCAACCACCAATTGCTTCCCCCTCTCTCATTAAATATCTCCCTCAAACAATCCATACTCCCATCTCCTTCATCCTTCATCCTTCATCCACATCACGCAAGACCATCACCGCACAAAGCAGTCAAAATGAAAGTTATCTTAACCGGCTCAACAGGCTTCGTGGGAGGAGCAGTCCTCAAGCACGCACTCACACATACATCCATTACATCAATCGTAATCATATCTCGGCGGGCCCTACCTGAATCCATCACCGCAGACCCCAAAGTCAAAGTTATTATTCTGCAGGATTTCATGGTTTACCCGCCTGAAGTGCTTGAACAGTTGGAAGGCGCAGAGGCTTGTATTTGGTAATGGCCTTTCTCCCCTTGGCGAATACCCTCCTTTCAACTTTTCCATAATGTTATTACCATTGAAGGCTTGATGTTTTATTAACACACTTCCAGGGCAATCGGTGCACCCGCATCGAAAAGCAAGAACCTCGAAGAAGCGACGAAAGTAGAGGTTGATTATACACGTGCCGTCGCCGAGGCATTCTCGTCAACTCTAGGTCCAGCATTAAAGGAAAAGGAGAAGACTTTTCGTTTTGTGCTGTGTAGTGGGATCTGGGCTGAGCGGGATTCTACAAAGAAGTTATGGTTTTTACATTATACCAGAATCAACAAAGTACGTCCTACCTCTAACCTGCCATTTAATACCATTTTCATCCTTCCCCAGGGACTCGGGGAATCTATCCTCCTCTCGCACGCTCAGCCTGAAAAGCCAGAGTCGAATGTCGAGGTTTCGATCATGAGGCCATTTGGCATCGTTCCTGAGAATGCGATTATACCTGATTTTCTGGTTGGGATTTGTAATTTTATCAGGGCCAATGAGTTGGCGGCTGCGATGGTGGGGGAGGCTGTTGAGGGGGAGGAGGGGAATAGGACTTTGGAGTGTGGGGAGGTGAGGAGGATGGGGAGGGGGCTTTTGGGATTGGAGGGATAGTGGAAGTAGATAGGAGGGTTGGGTTTTTTTGGAGTTTGGAGTTGGAAAGGATCTGATTGATGTTTTTCTTTAGCTGGGTAACGACTCCCTCCATTTACCCCTTCGCAAAAACCCCTCACAATACTTCGTACAAAACTACACTATCCATCCTTCTCCTTGCAACCAACTTTCATATCTAGACTTCCCTATTGATTCCAGGAATTCCCATCTCTTTTTGATGCCAAAGCCAATCCCAATTCTGCCACTAAAAGGACCAGTGAAGGTGTATTCAGCGGCCTCTTGCAGACCCAAACCCTTTACACAGACTGCATCTCAAGCCGTAAACTTATTTGTGCCGATACACTCGGTTAGTGCTGGCACTTCCGAGAGGCTATTATCGGCAAAAAAGTTCGATATGCAACAAAATATCGGATTGGGGTCGCGGATGGTTTGGTTCGGCTGAAAAATTGGGTTGGTGAATTGGAATGGTCGGGAAGCTAGATGGAAGATGATGGAAGGGGATTTGGTATCGTTTTGAATAGGGGGTTTTTTTTTGGAGGGAGAGGGGGGGGGGGAGTTGTTTTGTGGGGAAGAGGTGTTGAATTTACGCCGAGTTGGTTTACTGAGAAACGGATGATTGGGATGTAGATGAAGAGGCACATCTTTGATGTGAAGAATGGTCATATAATAAAAAATTTGTCGGTTATATGATTTTTTTTTCTTGCCATCGCAAGCATTCACTTACTTATGTTGAAGTGCTTCTATAATACTCGCATCGCGACGTAATATCGTCAAAACCCCACCTCGGTACGGAAGTTCTGAAGCCCAGCCCTCGATACTCAATTCACTGAGGGTTCATCGCAAACAACCCGGAGTCATGGTAGTCGTGTGAAATATGACGTGTGTTCATCTGACGTTGAAAATGTAGTACAGTAGCGAGCTGCCAAGTTTCACGTTGCGAGAATGGCAATGGTGCGGCCGTTGATTTGAGAGATGGTCAAAAATTGAGGGTTTAGGTCCCATAATTCAATCTTCATTGCATTTGAATTACTATTTGGGGGTTTGGAGTTAAGTTGGGAAATCGGATTGTCCTTGAATGCAGAAGTGTTGTCGCTTTTCACCGCGCTCGCTTAGCCGGCAAGCCCCCCTATTATACAACGAAAAATGCCTACCACCACCAGGGTCTACAAATCAGCAACAACCCACCAATAGAGCAAACCCTTGCTTAATTGAATCTTTAAGGGTTACTCGAGTACTGTAGGTCAAATGTATATTTGTTAAATTTCGAAGTGTACAACCAGCAACGCTGCGCGAAATTATTTTGTTCGAAGGGGAAATTCTCCTATCGGCAAAGTCTTGAAAACACTCAATTACCTAGATAGTGCAATCCGCCCGAGGAAATAAAATCCATTAGCTATTAAATATTATCTAGCCCAAAACAAATTCACAAAGCTGAAAGCATTACCCCCCCCCAGTACATCATATTACACACGGTGTACAGCCAAGTCGATTGCTAGTAGTCCACTTCCACCACTAATAACTTCTACACACGTCAGATAAATCATCAAATCTCCCCCCACAAAAACCAAACTATATCTAACTCACTTCTCCATTTCTCGCCGAGTTTTAAACCGCCCGACCACTCCAACACCTACTTTTATATTTGCCCTCTTCCTTCTGTCACATCTACTGATTGGAATCACCCAATTTTTGAGTCACTCACACGAGTTCTAGATTAGAGCATGGCTATCTTTCCGGCAAAGAGCATGAAAAGAATGGTTGAACGACGGTAAGGGCATTTTCGGTAGCAAAATCTGTGTGATTCAAAGTTCGGCATAAGGTTACCATGGTAGTACCATTGACCAAAAAAGGTAGGTTACCATACCTTTTTCAAAAATAAAAGGTAGGTTACCATAAAAAGG
>QYAP01000272.1:13165-62571 GCA_003988905.1 Hymenotorrendiella dingleyae
AGGTAGGTTACCATACCTTTTTCAGATCAAAAAGGTAGGTATTTCCTGGTATGGTACCATGGTATTACCATGGTAGGGAGTACCTTTTGCCGAACTTTGGTGTGATTTGGAGTTTAGAGGATACTGCAATAGTATTCTGCGTTGCTTGTCGATTTACTGTATTAAATATAGCTATGGTCATACCAGTTCTGTCAGAGTTGGACGGAATTACAATAATTTGATATAGCTTACCGTCTCGATTCTCTATGGAGAAGTTGCATCTCTAATCTCTGTTGTTGAGTCACGAAGCTATTAATAAAAGAAACTTGATGGAGATCTAGACTGAAGGAAAGAACTGATATGGTAATGGAAGAAAAAAGAAGAAGCATTTTTATCATGGCATGACAGTTGAAGAGACAAGTATACCAATGTCAGGAATATATTTCTCGTCTAGGTATACATACTCAAATTATACCTAGGTAGCTTCACTTCAGCGCAAAAGTATAAAGACAACCAGAATCACCAATTTTATGACGCCTAAAGCAGAAGCTACAACTTGAACCAAACTTGAACAAGATAGTGTTGCTCTCAACATTCTTTTCCCAAACCAACATCCTTCATAACTACCTACTCTCTACAGTAGCATGAAAGCGAAAACGGTAACCCCAGAAATCAAACTCTCACCCCAAAAAATATCCATGCTCGCTCCACGAGAATTTCAAACGACAGCGACTTCCTTTTCGGCAGCAAGATATCCATATACATATAACTACAAAACCACATAGGTCACCACATACACACCAACCAAAGAATCATCAATTGCAATGGGTTGAATAGAGGAGAGGTTAATACCACCAAAGCATACATTCATCTTCGAGGTTGGGAACTTAGGGAACATAACGGTCATAACCTGCTCTTGGACGGGTAGGAAAAGAGCTGATACTGGTGATTTTAAGATATAACGATGGGTTCGAATGTTATTGCTTGAGTATTGTCTTGTTGTGATGGATGAGGTTGAGATAAATTTATTGGCATTTCAATACCTGCCACTTGAACGCCTCTTTTCTTTTTCCCTAAAACCTCTTCCATATCTTCAATGAACTCACAACCTCTTTCCCTCCCTTCAACCCCCCTCCAAAAGTTTAAAAAAAAAACAAAATTATAGTATTTCAACCCCTATTCCACCCCCGCCTTCCACCTCAAACCATCTCAAATAAGAATTCCAAACTCCATTCCAAACTGGATATCGAAAAGACAGAAAGTGGTCTGAATATATTGTCGAGTTCTTTGCCGGTTCGGTAGTCAAATTTATGGATTAAAACAAGGTTGGAGGTCTCATTTGGTTCTTGTGACTAAATGAGGTTGCAGATCTGAGCTTGTACTCAACATTGTACAAAATAGAAAGAACGGAAGATTGGTGAATGACAGCAACTCATTATTCGGCAGCACTTCCCCTCCATTACCCCTTTCCCAACAGTCCCTACTCCCTTACCATCCATCCCTCTCCCACCCCTAAAACCCCAAACCTCCGTACCCACAAATTCACAACCTCAACGCTACAACTAGACCTAATCCAGTAACGTATGCATCCCCAAGACCAGCAGTGGGTTAATCGCAAGCTCGCCATCTAAGCATCTAACCCATTCAGCTCCTGTCTCACACTTTAATTAAATAAGGCAAGCACTGCGAGCTCATAAGTTTACTGTAGTAGCGATGAGAATTCTGAATTTGATAAAAGAGGGATATAGGAAGGATATTAGAGTGGAGGTCTTCCAGTGAACGAAAGTAGTCTTAAATCTAATCCTCGTAGCCCTCACTCAATTTTTCGAAACTGCGTAGAGCTGCGAAGAGAGAATATCGTCGTCCTTTTCACCTCAAACCTAACCGAGTCACACAATCTCCATCCTCGATCTTTAAAAGCACATCTAGTCGAAGGTTTCTATATATATCTCTGCATGCTTCCAAAGTATATGCCTCTTTCCCTCAAGATGCTACATACAGGCGAGCTCATCCGCTTACTCATTTGAAGTTGAAGTTAGTAACCATCACACCTCCCTCTCATCACCTACACGCCTCACCATTTATCTATATCTCTCCCTCCTCCACTCCCTCCCCCACCCTCTCCACCAGCAACCCCCCTCCCCCCTCCCTCATCCCCACTTTTATTTCCAACAACAACCCCCCTCTCAACAACAACACCCCCTCCCCTCCCCCATCCTCTATCAAACCACCCCCATCACACCATCCCAATCCACATACACCGCCCCAAAAACCCAACACCCCAATCTCTCCATTCCTACCTCCAAGCTCCAAGAAAACCTCAACTTCCGACAATCAATATGGTAAATATCCACAAAGGTCCACACCTCGCAACAATACCAAGTTCACTCAATTCGAAACCTCAGCTTAAAACTCAAGAAAGGTGGATGACTTACGCAAACTGAAAATGCTGGTACAGTAGTCAAATAGTGAAGTTGACTTTTTCTCAAGGTCGATTTTAAGAATTTGAGGATGCGTTAAAGCATAGACTTATGGGCTGGGTTTGACGCATGCATGTGGTTACTACCACATAACTAATAGTCATCTGATACTCGTACTTGATATTTCATCATCTTGGCAAGTCAAGACCACGATGGACCCCAGCAGACCTAGACACCGAGGGGCACGTTGACTAGAAATCCATTCATTGATACACGTATGTTCACATCGGTTCATTTCCGAATGCCGCGCCCGTATACTATCAGCCTGTACCCGAAATCTCATGTATCAAAATATGCGTGGGTATCTCAACACTAAAAACACAAACCCAATCCGCACCATTTGTACGCTCTATTTATCCCGTAGCCACCCCCACAATGTATCCCTTATGTACCCTTCAGACTCTCGCGGATGGCCATCTGTAATGCATCCTCATCCGCGTGACTATGATGCCCATCAGTCACAGCGCCTGCCACAGGCGTCGGCGCCGAACTACTCCCCACCTCAGCCGCCGTTCCTTGCAGACCAGAAACAACGTCCGCCTGCTTCCCCTTTCCCACATCAACCGTACTCTCCGCCTCCCGCAAACTCTGCTGCTTCACTAATTCCAGCGCAGCATCCTCTTCACCCTGTTCCCTCAAATGCTCCTCTTTCGATCTCGCAATAGCAAGCTCGAACTCCAACTTCGCATCCTCCTCACTCTGCTCCCTCGTATGCTCCTCTTTAGACTTCTCAATCGCAAGTTTAAGCGCCTCGTCAATATCATCCGCCCTAGGTTCAAGACTATGATCCTCCTGAGACTTCTGAAGCGCAAGTCTGACATCCTCATGATAATCAGACGGAGCATTACTCGCCGCGGCGCCGTCGATGTGGAACTGCGCAAGACTTTCCTGGATGGCCTTCTCGAGAGCGGCTTCGTGTTCAGCATCTTCTACGGTGTATTCCTTGGAGGTGGATTCAGACGAGCGCCGCGCTGCCTCATCGATACTTGCTTGAATTGCGCGGTTGATAGATTCTTGGTCGTTAAGTTTGAATGACTGGGAATGTCCATGGAGTTCTCGAAGACTAGCTCGAATAGCACGTTCGATCATTTCGTCTTGAGCAGGGTCTCCTTTGGAAGTAGCCGCAACGCTGGTATGAATAGCATGCTCAAGTTCATCGTTGGAATCGACTGATTCATGTGAAAGAACGGGTGTAACTGTAGATCCTTCTTGGGCAGTGGAAGAATTGGCTTTGTGACTTCGGTGACGGCAGAAAGGGCAGTGTTCGCGGCCTTTAGATACGACATCTTTGTGCTGAGTTTCCCGACGCTTCGCATGTCTTTCTTCATGAAGTTTTTTCCGCTCTTCAAAAGAGAGATGTCTCGTCTGCATGACTCCTCTTGGTGACAGGTAGCCTGACTCGGTCATTTCGGGTCCTTGCTCCAGGACCTTCATCTTCGAGCTCTGATACTCATCTTTATGCTCCTTCCAACGGTTGATGATATCTGCACGTTCCTGTGGACTGGAAGCTTGTGCATCTTCAAACCCTTTCGCAGTTCGTGCAGCAATGATATAGTTGGTTACATTCGAACCAAATCTCTTGCGAATCTCCCTATGCACCCCCATGAAGGCATATCCAGGAAGCCCCCAAATAGCTATGTACTGTTAGCGAAGGCATAATACCGCCATAATTGAACATACCTGCGCCTGGCTTTAGTACCAAGCCGCCTATGCCTTTTCCGATACCTTTGAGAAGACCGACAGCGCCTTCTTTTTCGGCACCGCGAATTGGCTGTGTGACGAGTCCTGTGATTCCATCATAAAACCCAAACCCGAATTCCTAACGCATGTCAGCTAGCTCTTAGACCCCCAGAAAATTGCCCTCTTACCTTTCCTGCCGCCTTGAGACCACTTGAAAGGTTTGTAACCTTTTCTTGTTTGCGGACTGTGTCATCCCCATATAGTTTTGGTGCATTGTGAAAGCCGCGAGCAATCCCCAGGGTGAAGTCCATTGGTGATTTCAGTCCTGCGGCAATGATACGAGAAGCCCCCTTTGTCGCTTTGCCCGCATTCTCCAAAGTCATTTTACTTGGATCAAAAACCTCGTTGTTTTCTGAATCCTTACGCAGATGCCTGAAAGGAGATTCGGTCCCGCCAGCACGCTTTTTCAATGATCGATCTCGAGAAAGAGACCTGGCTCGCTGGACAGTCCCCCGAAGAGCCTCCCTCAAAGAGCCCCCACGATGAGGCTCGTTGCGCTGATTCGGTATTGTGTCCGCACTTGTCATTGACGTATTGACGGATCCAATATCGGTCGACGAGTTATCGTTGCTCTCGTATGACGTCTTCGAAGACGGCGCAAAAGTTGTTGATGTGCGAGGCGACATTGCGCCGGGTGCAGAAGAAGTTGGACTGGCATTTCCGTTTTCGGATAAGCTGACTTGAGAGGGAAATTTAGAACCATTTGGAGAAATTATATCATGTTGAGATTCTTTCCAGGTTTCATGGCGATGCTTTATAGCATCCTTGCCGGTTTTGGCCTTTCTGAAAATTTCTATTGGGAAATCGGCAACGCCCATTGACAGACTGGCAATAGTTCCTAGAAGGGCAGATGCACCACCCGTGATTGGATCCCATGGCCCGTCATCAGTTTCATAGTCCTTAGCGCGGTGGCTGTTGATCATCAGTTCAAAGCATCCTTGACAAAATCATGGAGGATACTCACAGTTTCAAATCAGCGAAATCTATCAGTCCTTCACTGGCTAGGACATTAGCAGCTAGTGCACTTAGTCGTGTTTGTGTACGCTTCAATCTCCACACAGCTGCGCGACTCGGCGCTATAGTGCATCTCAAACTATCGATATCTAGCTGGTCATGGAAGCTTTTTGCCCCAACTTCCGTACCCTTCTCTTGCGCGATGCTGGCAGCAAGCTCTTTTGCCTTTGCTGAAGTAGCAGGCTTGAGAGCCTCAAGCAAAGCTTCGGAGAGATTGTCGGCTGTAAGCTGCTTGTATGGGATTGGTAGAGGGCCAGCTCCAGCTCTCGCAACCATTGCACCCCAGAATGGCTGGTCACCGAAAAAAGGCACGACAATTGTAGGCCTTCCAGTGGCGATGCCAGCTGCAGTTGTTCCGGCTCCTCCATGGTGAACGACGGCCGCTACGTGCTGGAAAAGCCAATCATGGGGAACATTTCCTAGCATGAACACGCCCTCTGGAATACCTAGTTCATCGGCCCCGAGTCCTCCCCAGCCCTTAGAAACAAGAGCTCTGCAACCTGTCTTTTTTACGGCCTCGAAGATAAGAGTTGTCATTGCATTCGGATCATCGACGACAATCGAACCAAACCCAATATACACTGGTGGTGGCCCGGCAGCAAGAAAGGCAGCCAGTTCTGGTGCTGGAGTGTATGATGAAGCTAAAGAGAGGAAATAGAACCCGGAAATGGAAATATGTTGACCCCAATCATTTGGCTTTGGGATAAGGGCCGGAGACCTAGAAGGTTTGTAAATACTACCGAGCTAGTGCATCATGGGGCAACATACCAGCAATAGGTGTAAGGGATTCTAAGCCGACTTAGCACTCCTGGCGCCCAAATCAAGCTGATTGGATCAAGACCCAGAGCTCTTTCGCGAAAGCGGTTTATAACATCACCCAGCCCCTGCCAAGTCATCATCTCAACAAGGGCGTATGAGACAAAATTAGTCATATTTACATCGGCGTTTGAGGACTGGATATTAGCTAGCGGGTGGGGAAAGGATTGCGTAGGAGACCAGGGCATGCTATCCATCATGTCAAATCATAGTCTTAGAAGATGGGTCATAAGGAAGTGCAACATACGTGAACATCATGTGGAGAGGTATACCCATCTTCTCGGCGATGTGTATATGGGCAAAGCTAGGGGGGTTAGCTATGATGGCGTCCGCAATAAACGGCCGGTCTGAGAGATCGTTGTCCATGTTTATTCCAGCTGTAAGTTCAAGACTATCCGCACTGTCTGTTTTTACTCGTGGGCCAAGACCATTCCCCGCTTCAACACAGGATCTCCAGCATCCCAATACAATTTCTTCCATTCCCTTTCGGCGCTTTCCAACATCACCACTTTTCAGAGACTCCATTCCTGGCATAAGTCCAGGATTTTTGACCATAAAAGCCATTAGCTCCGACGGATCTCCGCCAATGCTAAAGAATTCGAGCCCATTCTCTTCGACAAACCCTTGAAAGGTTGGATGGGTCGCCAGACGTACTCGATGACCATATGTAGCCTTTAGCGTCTTTCCTAATGCCACGAAAGGCTGCACATCTCCACGAGAGCCAACCACGTGTATAACCACATTGAGTTTCGGAGGTGGAACTTGTCCTGGAGAGCCTCCCAGAGCTGGCGGGATATACCCAGGAGGTGGAGGGGTTTCATTTTCTTGCGCTACCAGCTGAAGTTGACTTCGTAACGCAGGCGCTAAGAGGTCTGATAATTTTCGGGTTTTCTGGTTGATATTGATATTGATTCTGCCATCGTCCGTGATGTTTGCTTTTGTGTCCAAGCCATCGTGGTTCACCTCTATCTCGTCTTGACGGGCACCGTATGCGGGAGGATTTGGAATGGCAAGATGGGACTGCCTTGTACTATGGCAAAAGAATTAGCTGTGGAATGCACGCAAGCCACACCAACTGGGGCAACTTACGCTGCGCGTGAAAGTCGCTCCCCAAGATGTGAGTCTTGCTGATATTGGGATGCCCGCGAAGATCTCCGGCTGGCTGCTCGTGGTTCCTCTTGGAGGTTGCCCACGATGGCCGCCTCCGCTTGAGCTATCACGACAGCAGGAATTGCGTTCTCGCCATGATTCGCACTTTCGCTGGAGCTCCCACTTGCACCTGTTTTGGAAGCCATGTTCGCGCCTTGAGGCCGGACAAATAAACGCGTCGTGAGCAGGGAGAAACGCGTTCTTCGATTACGATGTTGAATGCAACTCCATAGAAAACGCAGAATTACTCTGTACTACTCCCTAAATCTGGATAGCTATCAATGTTGGGAGCTTTGATGGATGACGCGGGCGGGATTTCCAGCGGCGCAGTCCTTCGCAGCACTGTCAGCGCCTCGGCGTCAGCCCGAAAAAAAATTGCACCGACGAGCACGCCCCCTTTTCTGCTCAAACAGAGGCGATTTGATAGCAGATTTAATGTAGCAGATAATGAAGAGAGAAATGGTCAATCTTTTCGAGCAGCAGCAATATTCATTCAAGAAACAGGAAATGGAACAAAAGTTGGAGGTTGGAGGTTCCAGGATGGCGGGGCTTGGAGGGGCAAATCAAGCTTGCACCTCCCCTGGACCCAAGCGCCTCTTCTCCTTATTTGCGGGGCGAAAAAAGCTTTGGCCACTTACGTTTGTAGGAGATAACGCCCACTTGCTTGTGATAGGCTCCGTCGTGTTACTTGATTACTTACTTCTACATACCTTTGTCATTGGCAGGCTAGACCTCCCTCTGTTCATCCCGCAGAAGTACCTACTTATGTAAGCAATGAAACAAGTGGTCAAGAAAGTTGAAATTTCAACTTGAGCCGTTTTATTCGCAAAGTCCATAAAGGTCTTGGCTCATTAGAATTTAAATACCTACTATGTGAGCCCTTTCGTTTCCCTAAGGAATTCTCAAAAGAAAGCAAACGGATTAGGGCGTGGCGAACTAATCAACATGATAGGGTACCCATCGTCTTTCCCAATACTTCGAGCTTACTTACATCCGTCTCTCTCCGGAAGTAACAATACGTGCAACCTTGACCGTCAGATTCTCTTCTGGTCGTCGTACCGGTAAGCCAAAGCCTCATCAAAAATTCCCTTGTCGGATATTTGCTGACATGGCAACTGGCTGGTACTTCCGCGTGAGGCTACCTGCAAACTGAGACTGGCTGAATGGACCGGAGGGTTCTCTATGGTCAACAACTAGCGGATGACTGATAGCTGCAAATGGAAATTTGAAAACGAAAACAGTTAACGACAAGAGTAGATAAATGCAGCCTTAATAGGAGGTACGGGACTTTATGAAAAGACGACAGACATGGTCAGAGGGGGTAGTTTGATGTGTAGAGAGCGAAGTGAGAAATGCCTCAAGTCACCAAGTACCACAAAGAATACCTGGAGGGAGTGGATTTTTGAGATTGGATAGAACCTTTCGGGGAAATGGCATGAGAGCATGATCTACTCAGCAGGAAGACATCCCCGCCAACACTCCTTACTGTGGCAGTTCAGGAAAATTGCGCAACACTGGAACATCTCCAATCCGAGATATATGGCTTTGAGGCGGTCAGTGTCACGGTTCGTAGGTTTTCTGCGTCAATTGCGCCAGAATGCTGCACGTCTTCTGCACGAGAACCCTAACCCTAAGCCACTTTTAATTCCAGATGACACACCACCGCGTGCTTGTACGACCAACAGAGGAACGTGGAGAAAGGTAAATTCCCCGGATCAGCATGATCTTCACAAAAGCAAAGAAAGCCATTGTAATTTCGGAATCTCATGAGCCACAGCCGCTTGATATGGAATCTTTCCGAGCGCCAGGGTCCTTTGACAGCTCAGCCAGTGGCGTCGCAAACCAAAATGCCGGGCGTGTCAGGAGGACTGATGAGGATGCATCTTGACTGTTCTGGCTGCAATTCCTGTCTTAGCACCATTGTTTATATGCCAAGATGATCCAAAAAACTCAGGATATCAAGGAATCGAGTGGCACTGCAGGAGGAACAGGGTAGCGACGGCATTTGCGCTGTAGTGGGGTACTTGGGTATGTTGTTGACCCTCATCGCCCATCGCCCATAGAAAGGACGAGCGAGATGCAGGCTTCGATCCAGCAACGTCTCTGCGTCTGTCGTACCTCGGAAGGACTGTATAGTGTCCAGCATCCCTCTGCATCATCGGCAGGCTCCGAATGCCCGTCCAACGACTTCGCTGGCGCACGGGCGAGAATATCTGGTTCCCAATGCAAAAGGAGGAGAGAAGATGTTGGAGTATGTGGCCGAGAATCTAGGTTTCTGATTTTCAGCGCCGGATGACGGTATAAAGCCGCCGTGGAGCGCCCGTATCATAGTCGTGGTTGTCACGCGAAACTTCGCAAATGGTACTCCGAGGGCTTGCTTGACAGCCTCAAGACAGATCCTGTCAAAGACCTCTGCGTGGCGGCTTTGGCGTACTCGACGACTTGGCTGGTACCCGTGGCATGGTAATCAGGAGAATACCATGCGCTGTGCTTCCGGAACAAAAGAAATAATGGCAAAATGGCACAAAGATAAGCGCCCGGCTCAAGTGCGATAGTTGGAGGTGAGAGTTTGAGGTGATAGGTGAGAGGTGAGACGAAGAGGGAGGTGGTTTTGGAGCTGCGAAGATCTTTGCCAGCCTGGGCTAGGCTGAAGCGGGGAAGCCAAGACGGGGACTTTTGACAGGTCCACGTGACCAGCTCAAAACGTCCGGGCGCGGAGGAGCCTCCTGGCCTCTCACCCTCCTTCTGCTGTTGTTAATCTCCCCTTTTGCAACCCTCACATCAGGGCCCACCAGCGACTGCGTGGTTAGCTGCAACCACAACGGGTCTATTAATATCATTCGAACTCAATGCTCGCTCTCCTTTACAGCAGCCTGTTCCGGCAACACTTACCGTACCAACATGCATATGGCGACGGGCCACGCCTTCCAAGGTAACGACGTTGCACCTTCGAAGCTCCAGAACACCCTCTCATGGCTTCGCTACCACCTCACGCCTATATTCTGCCAGGCTCCGTATGCCTATATTCGATATACCTATGTGAGAGACGAACCGGTTCGTACAGCCATGTAAAAACCGCGTGCTCTACGACGCGTCGACGATTGAATGGAGACGCTCAGACTGGTATCGTCGTCAAAGCAAAGAAAGGGAGGACTTCGATCACAGGCCGTTCAACTTCCGCGGCGTCTCGGCTGGACCGTGACACAAGAGGCAAGCCTGCCAGTAGAGCTGCACTGCAGCTGCAGCTGCAACTCGACTCCATCCTGGAAATCCTGCCATATATTGGTGGCGTGAGGATCACGCGCAAGATTCGGGATCCTTATGTGTAGGTCTTCTTTAATTATCCCTTCTGATGATCATTCTACTAGTAGCCTTGGCTTTGCAACAAAAAAAGAACCTGGTATTATGATCCGTACTTCTGGTTCGCTTGTTGTATTCCTGGCCCCAAAACTGCCGAGTTTGAAAGGGGTATTTAGGGCTATTCGGTAATGATCCCGGGTTGACAACAACGACAAGGCTATTGAACTGCGCCCCGGGAGACCTACCGCCCACGCTATCGATATCTTCTTACCGAGTATAGTCGTGTCTGCTATCACGGCCTGCCGCAAATGAATCTCGGAGGGGTGTCGGAAAAGAATCTACCACCCAATGACGGTAAAATATGGCCGAACCCCCACTCCTTTTCGTATTCCTTCGACCTAAGCTCAAACCCTAATCGTATTTGATTTGTATACGCCATATTGGCCGCGGTGTGAGATACGAACAAGAAGTGCAGGAGTCCACTTTTCCATGCGCTACCCCCGGCCAGCTAACATCAGCCCTAGTCCTGCGAGCTCTCAGCCTGGTCTATTATTTTTTTCTTCTGGGAAACTCATCGATATGCTGAAAAGTATATAATAATGTCTTGTTTCCTCGGGTTTTCTCAGCCTGCTTGTTAGCTGCAGTCATCATTCGTTACGGCTGTCTCAGGGTCTATCAGATCATAGTTTGAATAAGCTTCTTTTATACTCTCGTTGGACCTACCCCACACTTTCTAAAAGCAAGCAAGTATGCTTACAATCAGAGAGATCGCTATTTCGACTAGTGCCTTCTTATTTACAGTACGAATTCCCTCCCCGAACTGTCGATCCTTAGCTTATCGGTGCAGTTACCTAGTACATATGCCGTCATAACTGCAAAACGAGATGTGCTTCCGAAAGGATGGACATCCCAAGGATGCTACACGTATGTGGTATCACGACTAATCTAGCTTCATCTTCCATACCAGACTGCTGATGCATCTTAGAGATGTGGGCCGAACCATATCATCGGCGAGCTTTACAGGAGCAACAGTAACCACTGAGTCATGCATTGCATATTGCATTTCTAACAACTATGCTTATGCTGGAACTGAATACTCTGATGAGTGTTGTGAGTCTTGTGAAGTAAATTGAGGTGCTGTACAGTTCTAATTCGGTTGGATAGATTGCGGCAACACTCTTGCTTCCGGAGCTGCAGTAGCACTATCTACAGACTGTGATATGACCTGCGCAGGCAATGCTTCTGAGACGTGTGGAGGACCGAATCGACTGAGTTTGTATTGGGACGGAGTTGTGGTTGCGCCGCCAGGAAATCCCGCCTCCATCGGATCATACAACTTTACCGGTTGTCAAACGGAGCCGCCTTCAGGAGTAAGGGCTTTGACTGCAAAGTCCACTACATCGGCTTCGATGACGAATGAACTTTGTGCAGCTTTCTGCTCAGGCTACACTTACTTCGGTACGGAGTATAGTACTCAGTGTAAGTCAACTATGACGCGGAATGTCGAGGTCGTTCCAGTCAGCTGATTTGATATTTGTCAGGCTATTGCGGCACTAGCTTTTCTGCTGGATCGGTTTCTGCAGCTGCGAGTTCATGCAATATGTTGTGCGGCGGGAACTCCAGCGAATTTTGCGGGGCGGGCAACTTTCTGAGCATCTACACTGGCCCAGTGGTTACCACGACCAGTGCTAGCGCCAGCCCGACACCCTCAATAACCCCTCCAGTTGCAACTGGGTTCCCCCCTGGAGTAAGACACCCCCACACCGCTTTGTTGTCTTTATCCCTCGTGTTTAAAATTCCTTTAAACTTTCTTTTTTTCTTAAAGCTGCCTCGATTAGGAAAGAGCTGACAACTCCTCCAGTGGACATATCAAGGATGCTATTCCGAGGGCGCAGATGGGCGTATTCTTACACATCAACAGCCAGACAATCAGAATCAAACCTTGCAATCCTGCGTAGACACATGCGCCGCGCAGAACTATACCATCGCCGGTGCCGAGTACGGGTATCAATGCTTCTGTGATGACTTCTTATATGATGGAGCCTCCCTCGCCGCCAACCAGGGCGACTGCAATGATCCTTGCCCCGGCAACCCTTCTAACGACTGTGGTGCTGGTAATCGAGTTTCTCTCTACTCAATGGGTACCCCTCAAGTCTTTCAGCCGCCGGCCGTTCAGGTCACTGGCATACCAACTGGCTGGGCCTATTCTGGCTGTTATCAAGACAACATTCCTTCTAATGAGAATGCCCAAAACTTGATTACTGTCTTTCCGTACATGGCAATTGAGTCAAACAACAATACACCAGCAGCGTGTATAGCCCAGTGCCAGTTGTTCGGATATAATGCTGCTGGCTTGGAATATGGTAGCCAATGCTGTAAGTTCCTCGTCACTCTATTCAGCCATAAACTCACATGCTGTCAGTTTGCGGTGATCAAGAGAATCTGCTCGTGGCCTCGGCTCCAAATCCGACGACCAATCCCAATGTCAATGATCACTTCACATATTCCGTTCTGCCACAAGAGGTTGCCGAAAGCCAGTGTAATACGCCATGTACTGGTCAACCTCAGTACCTATGTGGTGCTGGAAACTTGCTCACCACCTACTTCTGGAACGCAACGGAACCACTCTACAGTTGGGGTTTCCCTACCGGAGCGGCCGCTGGCAAATACTCGCTCTTGATCGGCGGTGTTGTTGTCCCTCTCATCACATCTCAAGCGATTACTGGCAAAATCACCTTTTTGGAGAAGGCGGGTACTGGTGAACCAAACGGTACTGGCGCCTATGAACTGGATTTAACGGTACTGGATGACTTCTGGTTGGCCTGGAGAAACATGACTAGGCCTCTATCTGACGTCTTTTGCTCCGGTGGAGTCACTATGCCGGATAGAAGCGGAAGACAAATCAACGTTGGTGGATGGACGGGTGAGTCCAACTTCGGTGTCAGAATCTACCTCCCAGATGGATCTCCGGGAGTCCAAGGCGTAAACCAGTGGGTAGAAGACAAGACCAAGTAAGTCAAACCCATTCTCTTTACACTGGACAAAGACTGGTACGTTGGGGAAGAGGGCGTGAGCTCTTGCTAATAACAATAGTCTCCTACTCCAAGTCGCACGCTGGTATCCCTCTGCAATGGTCATGACTAATGGCTCTATCCTTGTTATCGGAGGAGAAATTGGTCAAAATGATCTCGAGCAACCGACTCTTGAGCTGCTTCCTGCTACCGGAGTTCCTGACCCTACCACGGTAAGTGGCTACTCCAACACAACCGTGTATCTGGACTTCCTTGACCGTACCCACCCGTTCAATCTCTATCCGTGGGTCACTGTCGTTCCCTCTGGGATCTTCATCGTCTATTACAATGAAGCTCGTATCCTCGATGCGGTTAATTTCCAGACTATAAAAACTCTCCCAAATATACCCGGCGCGGTTAACGATCCAACTGCTGGACGAACATACCAGCTCCAAGGAGCAACCGTCAGCTTGCCACAATACGCTCCTTTTACTGACCCTCTTGGGGTTTTGATCTGCGGTGGCTCTACTTCGCCTGCGGGTAATGCTCTCGACAATTGCGTGTCAACTCAACCAGAAGCAGAGAATCCAGAATGGGTGATTGAGAGGATGGTAAGTGACTTACCGTATTAATTGGTTTACAAGCCCACCCTCCCCCGCTCCATACCTTGTTGTGTTAGACTTACAAAAGAGAATAAAGACCGGAATGGGAGAGCTAGTGGACCATGAACGAACCTCTCCCGTTCTACTCTCAATTCTCTGTGTTGACCTGGCACAATGAGAATTAAAACGGGAGAAAAGGATGGGCTTGTAGACCAATTAATGCGGTATCTTCCAAACACATTCATCATGCTAACACTACATACAGCCCTCTCGACGTGTCATGCCCATCATGGCAGGTCTCCCCGATGGCACATATGCCATTCTTGGCGGCGGCCAACATGGATTCGCAGGCTTCGGTCTAGCCGGTACCCCCAACTACAATGCCGTACTCTACGATCCCACAAAGCCCGTCAACCAACGCATGTCCGTGATGGCCAACACCACCGTAGCACGTCTCTACCACTCCGAAGCCATCGTCCTCCTCGACGGGCGTGTCATGGTTTCGGGCTCTGACCCTACTGGTGACTATACTCCAGACCCAGATTCCTTCCCGGAGGAATACCGCGTTGAAGTGTTCTCCCCTCCTTACCTTCTCAGCGGCGCCACCCGTCCTACCTTCAAAATCTCAAATATAGATTGGACGTATGGCGAATCTGTATCCTTCACCTCCTCGGTGGGCGGTATTAAGGTCTCACTCCTCGGTTCCGTGTCTTCTACTCACGGTAATTCCATGGGTCAGCGTACACTATTCCCCGCCGTCACCTGCGCAGGTACAACTTGCACCGTCACCGCACCACCCAGCGTCAATATTGCTCCTCCAGGCTGGTACATGATGTTTGTACTCAACGGCCCTACACCCTCTATTGGCCAGTTTGTCCGAATTGGCGGGGATCCTGGGGAGTTGGGAAACTGGCCTGATCTTCCCGGCTTTCCGCTTCCTGGACTTGGGCCGGTTGGTGGTGCCTAATGAGATGACGAAGTTCTAGGACGGAGTTCCAGAGTCGAGAGGTGGTAATGGACGATTGTTTTCCTTTCGTTATATATATTAATTTATGACTTGATGGACTTGACGCACGACGCATTTTTGGCTAGGGGGAAATTTTGCATTTTTTCGTTTTGGATTGGCTTGGTTTGATGGATTTTTCATGCATGGTGGTTGATGATAATGGGCTGGCGGTGGTAATGGCATGATTTCTTCGGTATCATTTCTTCGGTATCATTTCTCTCTTATGCGTCAGTTGCATATGCATAGTTCAGCTTCATCCCATAATCTACCGTATTAATTGGTTTAGAGCGCTACCTCCTCCCGTTTTTGACCTCATTGTGCCAGATCATGACAGATAGTTTCTCGCGTGAACGAAGCCTCTCCCGAAAACTGAGCCTCTATCATTTTGAAATTTGACCCTTATTGTGCCAGGGTATTTAAGAGAATGGAGGTCAAAATGGGAAAGGGGTGGCGCTCTAAACCAATTAATACGGTAGTTCAGCTTCATCCCAGAATATCATTTCAATATTTGAGATGTTATCAAATATTATAATATCGTTCTCTCTCTAATGTTCATCATCCTGCGGTTCTATCTCCATCTCTCACTGCCACTCCATCTGTTTTATCATCACCCTTTTGAAGTCCCGCGCATCTCCTTTATGTTATACAAGCGCTATTTTGGTCTTGAAAAGGGGCCGAAATGTATTTGGTATTATTGTTCGGTTTCCCTCAGGTATTAACAGAGTCTATCACAACATTCCATTCTCCCCCCCCCGCCCCCAACACGCCTCGTCTAAATCTCCACGCTATTATTTACTCCATCAACTACCCCCAGCTTAAAGCCCAATGAACCCCGTGGTTTGCTCATTAATGAAATCCGATTCTTTCTTGGAGTCTGGATTGTAGTGAAGGACATATGAATTGTGAACCAGTTCCATTACCTGAGCCGAACAGTGTTATATCGTTGAACCACTGTTTGTTATACGTGACATCGACACATTTTCCACCGCCTGTGGGCCCAACATGTGGGCAATGCACCTTTTCATCAATACATCAGCCACTTTTTCTGCACCAAAAGGGGCAAGGAACACTTACATCTGGTCTTACGATGGTCAGTTGAAGATGGATGGTCCTGCAAGCGATATTATCTCCCCAGGCCTCATCGTACAATCCATAAGGCTTTTTTCTGAGGGTGGCAAAACATTCATCGGTACTGTCGAAGATCTGTTAATCCCCATACCTTACTTTCCTAGGCAGGTAACTCACGAGTTATATACGGTGTTGTTCCCCACACATCGTTGCTGCGCTGTAGCGCAAAGAACCTGGATGGCTCCAGCTTGAATATTCGTATTCGAAAGATCAATCAAACCTCCCTGTTGCGCCGTAATCCACGGTCCCAGATTCGGAATCCAAGCATCATAATGTATAACCGCACCCACATCATCGAATCTCCAAAACGCAACCTACCACCAGTATCAACACCAAGTATTGACATCCTTCAGAGGATAGACTCACCTGTTTCAGAGTACTCAAATACTGCCCATGATTTGCCCCGCCCGGGTTATATACAGAGGTCACCAGGTAGACCACGCTACTCGCCACCTCCGGACAGCCACTGGTAAACTCGACAATCGGTGCGGCGGACAGTGTCGCATTCATGGGGAACATGGGGACCGGTGCGAGACCCCAGAAGTACTCGATGCTTTCTTCGAAATCGCCGAATTCTCCTACGGGGGAAACGCGGCCGGTGACGTTGGGATCGAATAGGCCTTTTGGGACGGCCGAGGAGCCATTCATAATAACAGCGAGGTTCGCTAAAAGAAATAGATTAGATATGGGGGCTTTTTTTTCGAAAGAAAAGGGGAGGGGACGAACCAGGGTAAACTGTGAGGTTGTATATGGCTTGAATAGTTGCCAAATTCCTGGCTGCGAAATCAAAATCCGCTGGAGGTGGTTTTTTCCCACAGGTGCCTGACGACAAGGAGAGGAGGGCCAACATAGCCACAAGTAACGAATTGGCGAACATCATCGCTGGCAAAAGAAAAAGAGAATTAATTTCACTGCTACGATATTCTAGGTGTGAGCAAAGAACCAGAGGATGTACCTGCATATGTAAGGCTCAAAAACACTTAGCGGTGCAATTTTAATAGCCTTCGCCAAACGTGTAATTGCTCCACATGGTCACAACGCCTTATACATGGCATTTTGGGAAAGTGATGCTCATGGATGAGATGAAATAAGGAATATCAACCCGAAGATTCCGGGGCAAGAGCAGCTGTTGGTCGGTTCAAAGGGGTCTGATCGGCGAGGAGGGGTAACCACGCGAGGGAAAGTTTCTTAGATTGCAACATTTCGTATCTTAAAACTCAATTGGTATACGGTACGGAACGGTTTTTTTTAGGGTTTCTGTCGGCTGTGCTTGTATCCGTCATTGCGATAGGCTGCGAGTGAGTACCGGTACTGTCGATGGTGTAGATATTTGGGGGGCCGGTGCATCGCGGCTCTTCGTTTGATGGCGCTGGACTTGATGAGTGGAGCATGCGCCGGCACTTCGAATCTCCTGGTGCGATTTACTCGCAATAATATGTTGCTGAAGATCCAGAGGTGAGTTGGCTTGGCATATAGGTCGTAGTTATCCCCGCAACCACGAGTTTGAGCTCACGTGTCGTGCCTCTAGGTCACATGATTCACCTCGAGTCTGGTTCCAGGAGATCGTCATCACAGCTTTGTCCCTGTTAATATGTGCAGAAACCATCGCTTCCATCCACACTTACCCAAGGAACCGGAATTTCAGCATTCGTGTCTTTCACTTCAATTTACAATTATTGGGCTCCCGACGTGCAGTATATTAGTGCAGGGATTTCGAACCTCGGAACGACAACTTTTATCTATTATCCTATCATGAATGTGAAACTGTGCGTACGTGCACAGCTTAATCAGCTTCGCTTGGTGTGGCCCACACTGTAAAAGTCTTCACCTCCCGTGCGCACACGCACACTTAGAATCTACAATCAATTCATCAAGAATATCTTCACAATGAAAATCAACGGAAACCCTGATGGCACATAAATAATCCCCAGACAATTCACCCACGCACCCGAGATTCCGAGACGATAGTATCCCCTCATCTCTCCGCTATCGTTGGCTAACTATCGCACTTACAGTTATAGCATTGTCACCTCTGACTAAGTTATGTTTCGGGCCGGCGGCGCTTACTAGAATCGGTGCTAGAGTTTGGTTTATGATAGTGAAGAGTGCCCGTTTTTCATTGGTATTTTTGGTATTGTGAGTTTTGGGGTTCTTTTTAGACTTCTTGCTTTCTTTCGAGGCATACTTAAAGCTACAATTATCATCGTGGATAGTTTAGTGTTCGCTTAGTACAATACATTGCTTTGGTGGAAAATATTTGCTAGATACATTTGGGGTCATTTGCTTCATCATTGGTTTATGTGAAATTTTGATAGCCTACGATAGCAGTCGCGAGCACGCATTCACCCACTATCAAAATCATGTATTTCCAGACCTCAAGCTCTTACTGAATAAGAAAGAGTGACGATTCTTTCAAGATCCGAGGCTTCTCAATCTTTCTGGCAGAAGTTCTCATTCTATCTTTTGCAGTGAAAAGGTAGTCCGGACTTCTGCAGAAATAAAAGGGGGCACGTTCGCTTATGGATCGGCCGTAATGTACCAACGGACCTCGTACCACCAGGTACCAATCATACACGTTAATATTTACTAGGTTATATGCAGCTGCCGTCTACTGTACTGTGCCTCCCGAAGATCACATTTGAGGCTCCCATTCGTCAGAATATCGCAAATCCAGCAATCGAGCCTCGTTGTGTTTTTAAATTTCACGGAAAGTGGCGTGCGTGGGCTGACATGGCACAGCTCAGCTTTCAAGAAAATTTGAAAAGTTTCGCAGGACTCCCCTCCTGAATTAATATTTTTGCCATGAGTAGTACGCCGAAATTTGATATGGTCGTCATCGGCGCTGGTACAACCCCAATCACCACGTCAAGAATAATCTAACCTGCGACAGGCATATCCGGAATTTGTGTCGCCAGATTCTACCTCGACATGCATCCAGATTGTCGTCTAATAATCCTTGATCGCGACACCTGCGTCGGAGGAACCTGGAACTCACGTAAGCTGTCTCAAGAGACACTCAACCGAAACTAACTCCTCTCAGGAAGAGGGTATGAATCTTTCTGGACGCAATGGACTGTTGGAACAGCCGAGTTTTCAGACTTGCAAATGGGACGTCCTCCTGAAGAGGATGTTTACTATGAGTTTTTTAAGGCTAAATATACTACCAAGTATCTGGAAACGTATGTTGATCAGCACAGCTATGCTGGAAAGACTCTGCGAGATCGGATTCGGTTCTCTACCGAAGTGCAATCCGTTGAGAAAGTCAACGACGAATGGATCGTCTCAAGTAAGGACCGAAATAGCGACTTCCAAACAAGCTTCCACACCGACAAATTGATAGTCGCCAGCGGACTGACCTCAATACCCAACATGCCCACTCTCCCAGGACGAGAAAACTTCCACGGCCCCATCCTTCACCGAGAAGACTTCGGCTCCTCAAATATCCTGACTTCGCCAGATATCCAAAATATCACAGTCCTAGGATCGGAGCCGAGAAATCATCTGGTGACATGGTTTACGAACTCGCCAAAGCAGGTAAAAATGTCTCGTGGGTGATCAAGGAAAGTGATACGACAGGCCCTGGATTCTTCCTCTCTCCTTGAGGGGTAGGACCTTACAAGAATGCTTTTGAAGCCGGTATGACGCGGTTCGCTGGGACGTTTACCTCTTCTTTCCTAAAAGGGACGAATTGGTGGACGAGGTTCCTGCACTCTTCGTCGCTTGGAATTAGGTTGATGGCGGGGTTGTGGAATAGTATAAATGAAAAGGCGTGCAAAGATCGACGCGAAATATGATAGGAAGAGCTTGCAAGGGTTTGATAAGTTGGCGCCGCATTCTCCGTAAGCTCTTTGCTTTTGTTTTCCACGCCTCTTTCTGACTATAAAATACGGATATAATTTTGCTGTTGACTGTGTTGTGTTCAATCCACCCTCTGATCTCTTAACCTGGTTTGAAAGATCAAGGATAACTTTGAATGAACATCAGACGATATGTTAAGTGGTTGTGTCCTGGGTGAAGCTGACTCTCACAAGCTGACATATTATTAGGATATTCTGGCAAAACGGCACCGGCGGTCTTCAAAACCACGCAGACTTCTTCGATGTCGTGGCGGAGAAAGCGAGAATCTACTGCGGCGATATCACTGGCCTCGAAGCAGGTAACCTCTGTCTCACGAATGAGAAAATCCCTTCAGATGCTATTCTCTGTGGAACGGGATGGCTTTCATCGTTAGGGTTCTTCACGCCAGAGCAATGCAGACAGATTGGCTTACCGCATTTACCAATTGATGACCCCGGAGCACTAGACTCTGAAGGCCAAGAAGGATTATGGACAAGTCTAGAAAGATGGGCAGATGAGAAAGTCGTCAAGACTTTTCCGCAACTCGGAAATCCACCACCTCATTACCTGAAACCAAACGGCAAGACCCCTTTCTGTCTATTCAGAAACATCGTTCCATTATCCGATGGGTCAGGCACAAATTCGCCAGATCACTCCATCGCGTTCGTAGGCCAAGTGGAAGCTGGGAATTATTTCCCCGTTGTGGAAGCTCAATCGATGTGTAAGTCCCCCGTGGGACTGAGACTGCCCCAAACATACCTCAGATCGAAAGAACTAATCCATACCCCCGCCCCCCTAAACAGGGATAACAGCATACCTCGACGGCAAGCTCGCGCTGCCGACCATGGAAGAACGTGTAAACTCCATCCCACTGTTCACCTCTTGGTGCCGAAAGCGCTACCTCAGTAATGGACAAGAGGGTATAAACATGACATTTGAGCTGATTGGCTATGTCGATCTTTTGCTAGGAGATCTTGGATTGAGTAGCCATCGTAGGAGTTGGTTCAAGGATTTGTTTTCTCCTTTCCTGGCGCAGAACTATGCAGGATTAGAGGCAGAATTTGTAGGAAAGTTTGGCTACAATAATGTTGAAAAGGGTGACGAAGGAGGTACTTGAGTTGAAGGAATCAGTCCTGTGTCATTGTCGTCGTTAAGACTTGAAACGGATATTGGAGCGCAAAAAGAAAATAGTCGCAAGGACCGCGTGGTCGACGGTGACATATGTAGGCCAATTTTCTTCCACAGCCTAGAAAGAGAGAACTCGTACAGTACATTTTGTTACTAAGAAGACAGTATTTCATACAACCAAGGATCAGATGTTCGACGTGCAGACCGGTCCATGTGTACCCCCGCCCCGGTTTTCCAGCTTGCCGTTTTCCCCGTTTCCATAACTCCCGCTTGTCACCAAATTCAAAGAAAACCCTCGATATTTGAAGCCAGTACAAAAGGATAAGTAAATGGGAGCGTTGTCCCTGTTTCAATCTCGTTTCATCGAATGGTAATATTTCAATTTCCCTCGCTGCCGTTTTCGTGGTCATTACCACGTCCCGATCCGGAAGAAGACTTGTTAGCCTTCCCACGAATATCCTGCCAAGTCGCGCCGAATCTACGGCCGGTACTTGCTAGCAGACCTTCTTCCTCGTCGGCTTCAGCATCTTGGTCGAGTTGGTTGACGTCAAGTTTTGGAGTTCTGAATAAAGAAGTAGTAAACACAATCAAGAAAATAGCCAGGAAGCCGAACTGGGCCCAGAAGGCTATGGCTCCAAAAACCGGGAAGTTAAATGTAATCCGGTTAAGGAACGTGGACACAACTGTTGGGGTGCAAACATTTTTAGACTTGTAATCAGCAGAGAGCTCGGAGCAAGAGACGATCAGCTCAGAATGATTACTGCAGTCCGGTTGGTCGTCGGGGTGCCTGGTAGGGTTGGTGCAGAACGCCTGGGCGCCATAAATAGCATACTGTGGGGCAACAACCATAGCGAGGGAGTAGTTGATGGCAAGCATGATGAGAGTTAGCATCGTAGTCGCTAGAAGAAGAGCTTGAGGCGAGGTATGCCCTTTGCGAATATCGAAAAGCCTGATCCAAAGGAAACGAATGCCAATGGTAGCGATACCAGACACAGAACTGCTGAATAAAAACAGAACCAAAAGAGCCATCAGAACATAATCAACTGGGAATACTCGAGATGCCTGGACAAATATATAGTTGACAGGCTGGAAGATATTGATACTAAGTATGAGTTAGCGGGTGGTAGTATATACGAGTATCCTAACATTACCTTCCAAGAATATAGCCACAGTCTACTCCGCAGATGGAGTTTTTTGCCTTGTCGATGCCCGTAATCAACATCGAGACCCAAATGACAATTGCTAGCAGCAGCAAAAAAATGCCTCCGAGCAACTTGAGTGGCCGGAAAAGAGCACATGTTTTGGTCCAAGCCCGAACGATGAAGCTCTTTCCATCGCCACGTGCTTCAGCAGCAAGGCGCTCACGACGAACCAGAGTGCGCTCTTCGCGTATCAAGGCCTCAAGTTCTCGTTGGTCCTTTGCTGGCAAACCTCCATCCCTGCCAGAGTTGCGACCCTCCAATTGACGCTGCCGTTCGCGGTTTTGCTCTAGAGCTGTGGCTGTTGTCTCGGATAGTTGGGGAGCGCTGATTGATGGAGCAGATTTGATGAATGATATTGGAAGTAGAGCAAGGCCCGCAGAAGTATATAGGACATAGAGGAGCGTGCCAAGGCATATGAGCAAACCTAGCGCAAAGGTCAAGGCTCGCTCTCCATGGTTTTCCGCTAGCAGTTTCTTGAAGTAATCGAGGTCCAAATGTGCTCCGGTACGGTTCTTGGCAACTGGCACGAAAAAGCCGACGAGGAACAGAATAACGACCAGGGCAACAAATGCCAGGGTGTATTTCAGAGCTCCCGCCGCCTTTGATCCAATAGACTGGTCGCCCTCCTCTGCCTCCACCTCATCGTATTCTTCATAATAAAAGTAGGTGAACGGAACGACTAGAAGGCACAAAACCGCATCCAAGCTGTAGAGTGTATAGTAGACGATTTTCAGGGTCAAAAGGATGTTACCCACAGCTTCCGGCGTAGCCCAGTCTTTCTTAGCCCCTAGCTTCGTTGAATTTGTCGAACTGACTAGCGCAATATCGACAGGCAGAAGCAGAACAGTAGCTAGCAGAGATGTGAGGGTAATGATGGTGACGGTCGATACGAGAGCCGAGCGGTCCCGAGGAGTCTGGTATGTGTATGTGAAGATGGCAGCAATGAGAGCCACGAGTCCCACGGCGACTGCGTATGCCACCCAGATAAACGCAGTTTGGATCAGAGCCATTGTCGTTTTCGCTGGCGCCCGCTTCCACCGTTGTTTTGAGAATCTAGTTCGAACTATGGGAAAACGCGTCAGTTGGCGGAGCTTTCGCGGGTCGTGAGACGTCAGCAACAAATGCGCAAGCTTACCTGCTCAATGCGCGATCGCTTGATATGCCAGCGATCTCAGACGTAGGAATGATTGAAAATAGAATAAATGCGCAGTTCTGCTGCCTTTTGAAGGCTGTCGCAAGCAAGTCGCAAATGTCAGAGTGTTGACGTAGGAAGCTAAATAACAGGGTCGGGGAAGCGCTAGAGCTAGTGCCACCCGATGGTCAATGCACAATCCCTGTCTTTGGCCACCACCGGAGCTTCTCCACCACCCCAGTCGCGAAAACAGCTGCAGCACGCGCCAGGAGCTTCACGATCAATATTCACAGCTACGGCTACGGTACCAGAGTACATCCACCCTCAGTCAATGCCAACTCCAACTCCAGACTCCTTCATCTGATTGCAGATACCAACGGTTATGAGGCGCGTGATTCTGCGCCAGCATAATTGATCATGCAGTGCTATACGGAATTGACACCTCCCACAGCCGTGTCCCATTCATTGAGCCTCCCTTTCGTTTCCGCAGCTTCCAATAACCTCGTCGTCGCAAAAACCTCCCTTCTCCAGATATTCTCTACCAAAACCATCTCGATCGATCAAAGTGAGCCGACGGAGGAGGAAAAGTTGGCGAAGCAGAATGCCGGCTTCGATAGAAGAGTAAAGGATGGCGAAGGCGCCGAAGCTTCATTCCTTGCCCCGAGTGCAATCCCCCGCCCACCCGCGAACTCGAGTAGAACCAAACTTATTCTCGTCGCTGAATATCATCTTTCCGGAACGATTACTTCTTTAGCCCGAATCAAGACCATTACATCCAAGTCGGGAGGGGAATCGCTCTTGGTGGGCTTCAAGGATGCCAAGCTTAGTCTGGTGGAATGGGACCCAGAACGGCCTGGAATTTCAACAGTATCGATCCATTACTTCGAGCAGGATGATTACCAAGGCAGCCCATGGACCACAGATATCGGCAACTCTGTCAACTACCTGATCTCTGACCCTGGGAGCAGATGTGCAGCTCTCAAATTTGGTGCTCGAAATCTCGCCATCTTGCCTTACAAACAGGGAGATGAAGACGCCAATATGAATGACTGGGACGAGGAACTGGATGGGCCCAGGCCGGAAAATCAACCAGCTGCGAAGATTACCAATGGTGACGGGGAGGGTGGTAAGGCGGATACACCCTTTAGCCCTTCATATGTCCTCCGACTACCAACTCTGGACCCTCACGTAATCTATCCAATACACCTCGCCTTCCTCTATGAATACCGCCACCCAACGTTCGCCGTACTTTACTCAAACCAACTGCCCTCCTCATCGCTACTAGCGGAACGCAAGGACAATCTACGATATATAGTTTTCACGCTGGACCCCGAACAAAGGGAAGTGACGACTATATCAACTCTAGATGGCCTTCCATTTGACTTGTTCAAAATCGTACCTCTTCCTGCTCCAATTGGTGGATCTTTATTGGTGGGTGGTAACGAATTGATTCATGTCGACCAAGCGGGGAAAGCAAACGGAGTTGCAGTCAATGCGTTCGCGAAACAATCAACATCTTTCAATCTTGTAAACCAAGCAGAACTTGATATGCGCTTGGAAGCCTGCCAGATTGCCCAGTTGTCGATCCAAAATGGTGAAATGCTTATAATCCTTCATGATGGCGTACTTGCCATCTTGAGCTTTAATATGGATGGAAGGTCTGTTTCTGGACTAAGTATAAGACGGGTTGGGAGAGAATTCGGAGGTTCTCTCATCGCAAGTGGCGCCTCAACAGTCAGCCAAATCAACGCAAACTCATTATTTGTTGGTAGTGAGGGTGCTGATTCCGTCATTCTTGGGTGGAGCCGGAAGTCTGACCAGGCTTCTAGACGCAGGTCTCGCATAGATTTACTCGAGGGTATGGATGAAGGACTTCTCGATGAAGAGGACGAGGAAGATGATGATCCAGACGACGAATTATATGGCGGGGCTACCACAACGACACAAACGTCTGCAAACCGAGGAGAATCGAACAGTAGCAAAGCTGGGGATTACGTGTTCCATATACACGATTCCTTAGTCAACATTGCTCCAATGGTAGATTTGGTTTTTGGCAACTCTGCTTTCTACGAAGACGAAGAAGAGAAACTGAGGTCCGAAGGCGTTAGAAGTGACCTACAATTAGTGGCTGCGGCCGGGAAAGATGAAGGCGGGTCTCTTGCCATTATACATAAGACTATCCAACCCAAGGTCATTGGAAATTTCGAATTTGCGGAAGCTCGAGGACTTTGGACAATGGCAGCCAAAAGACCTACCACGAAAGGTCTTCAAGCACCCAAGGAGAAAACTGAATTGAGTGGTGACTACAGTGACGATGCGCAGTATGACAGAGTTATGATTGTCTCCAAATCGCTTGATGATGGAGAGCAATCAGGCGTATATGTACTGACTGATGCCGGGTTCGAAGAGCTGAAAACGCCTGATTGGGAATCCGATGGATCAACGATCGAAGCTGGGACGCTTGGAAACGGTATGCGCATCATACAGGTCGTGAAAACCCAAGTTCGAGCTTATGACGGCGGTAAGTTCACTTCTTCTCTTTACATCCTACTACGTGGTTCGACAATCCTTCACTATAATTACAGAGTGCGTAAACATCGTTACAATTTCTTGTGGACTCAATTTGTGGATTGTACTTTGCTTTATGGGGCGCTATCAGGGAAAATGTATTATCCTATAGCATCAATGAAAAGCCTTTTACCAATATGCAACTGTGTCATCTGCTACCGCGACGTGCTGTTCTCATAGAGTAAGAATCGATTGCTGACACTTAAATTATAGATCTTGGTTTGGCACAAATGCTAGAAATGGACGATGAGGATACAGGGGATGCGCCGAATATCGTCAGCGCAAGCATTGCAGATCCATTTATACTATTGATCAGAGACGATGCTAGCATTTGTATCATCCAGTGCGATGAAAGCTACGACCTGGAACAGTCCGAGGAGTTGGGCGAGGGACTTCTAACCACAAAGTGGCTTACTGGCTGTCTCTATACAGATACTACGGGCGCATTTGCGAGCGTTCAGTCGGATAAGGGGCAGAAAGATGGGGATAACATCATTATGTTCTTGCTTAGTGCTGGTGGTGCGCTGCATGTAAGATGCTACGCACATCCAGTTCTTTGGTGTTGACTGCTAACAAACGCAGATTTATGCCCTACCAGATCTGTCTAAACCCGTCTATGTGGCTGAAGGCCTTTGTTTCGTACCGCCTGTTCTATCAGCTGATTATGCAGCAAGAAGATCAGCTGCTCGAGAGACGCTGACCGAAATCATTGTGGCTGACCTGGGCGATGCCATTTACAAATCTCCTTATCTTATTGTAAGATCCTCTGGGAAACTTACCCAATAGTGCTAATAGTGTAATAGTTACGACCCTCTAGCGATGACCTTACCATTTATGAGCCCTTTCGAACTAATTCCAAGTCCTCTCCCGATACCCTTTCCTCGACTCTCCATTTCCTGAAAATTCAAAACCCACATTTTGCCAAAAATCCAGAAGTCTCCGCTGAAGAGACAGCAGAAGATGGACAAGAGCCCCGAGACGTCCCCATGCGCGCAATTGCGAACGTTGGAGGTTATAGCGCGGTATTCCTCCCTGGCGGTTCGCCAAGTTTTGTTTTAAAGAGTGCTAAAAGCATGCCGAAAGTCATTAGTCTTCAAGGACTTGGTGTACGAGGTATGAGTAGTTTCCACACGAGTGGCTGCCAGAGGGGGTTTATATACACCGATATCGAAGGCACAACTCGGGTAGCGCAACTACCCAACGAGACCAATTTTACAGAACTGGGAGTCTCATTGCAGAAAGTAGCACTCGATGAGGAAATCCATGCGCTCGCATATCATCCGCCGATGAAATGTTATGTTGTTGGTACAAGCACTCGTGCAGAATTCGAACTGCCGAAAGACGATGACCATCGTCGCGAGTGGCAGCGAGAGGATATTACCTTTAAGCCGACAATGGAGCAAGGGTACCTCAAACTGGTCAATCCTACCAATTGGTCGATAATTGATACAATCGAGATGGATTCATGCGAGGTTATCATGTGTGTCAAGACTCTTAATCTCGAGGTCTCTGAATCTACGAACGAGCGGAAACAACTGATCACGGTCGGTACCGCGATAGCCAAGGGCGAGGATCTCGCCATCAAAGGACGTATATACGTCTATGATGTTGTTAACGTGGTCCCTGAACCGGGTCGCCCAGAGACTAACAAAAAGCTCAAGCTAATAGCGCGAGAAGACATTCCCCGTGGAGCTATCACTGGAGTCTCGGAAATCGGAACCCAGGGCTTCATGCTTGTAGCTCAAGGTCAGAAGTGCATGGTTCGTGGTTTGAAAGAAGATGGCACCCTTCTCCCAGTCGCATTTTTGGACATGAATTGCTACGTTACCGCTGTGAAAGAGCTACGAGGCACAGGCCTCTGCGTACTTTCTGATGCTGTAAAGGGTGTCTGGTTCGTTGGTTACACCGAAGAACCATATAAGATGTTGCTCTTTGGGAAATCGGCTACCAAGATGGAGGTCATGACCGCAGACCTACTACCCGATGGAAAAGAGCTTTATATCGTGGCTGCAGATGCCCATTGTAATCTGCATGTTATGCAGTTTGATCCTGAACGTAAGTCACCGGCCTCCCATACCCTTTTGCCCACGTGCTAATTAAATACAAACAGATCCTAAATCTCTACACGGCCACCTCCTCCTCCATCGTACAACTTTTTCTCTTGGCGGACATCTCCCTACATCGATGACTCTCATTCCTCGCACGACCTCTGCTGTCATCCTCCCAGACACACCCGCTGCCGCCGAAGCCGCAGCAGAAGCAACGATCCCCGCTCACCAGCTTCTCATAACCTCGTCAACAGGTAGCATCTCTATACTTTCACCCCTATCCGAATCTCAATACCGACGTCTTTCAACCCTTGCATCACATCTCACCAACACACTTTACCATGCATGTGGTCTTAATCCCAGAGCATACCGAATTGACAAAGATGCACCTGAGGGACTTGTCGGCGGTAGGGCCATCGTTGATGGAAGTATCGTGATGAGATGGATGGAGTTGGGAAGTCAGAGGCGAAGTGAGGTTGCTGGAAGAGTAGGCGTAGATGTGGAAGAGATTAGAGAGGAGTTGGTACAGCTTTCGGGTGGCTTGGGATTTTTGTGATATTTCTTTTCTAATCCCGGCTTCGAGGATTGTTTGGAACGGGTTGCCATAGGCAAGATGATAAAAAGAGAATTACTTCAAGCGTTACCTTTCTTTTTTCAATTAAAGGTATTATGGATCAAGCTCTTCTCCTCGTGGGGGGAGAGATTCCATATCAATTAAGTAATAACCCCACCCTTCTCTCCCGGTTTCAAATTCATGAAGCCAAACCTATAAGAGAGAGTAAAGATTGAATAGGAGAAGTTCTTCCATTTTCTGAGCTTCTTCCATTTCAATCCACATTTTTCTAAATTTAAGCCTTTAAATATGGTTTTGTTTTATTCGGGGATATCGGCACAGCTCTCTCCTCTCCTCACGTGCCCGCTAGTGCCGCCAGAGCCTCTATATATCTTCCTTCTCCTGCATCTTTCTTTCTCTTCGAGAAACGAGTTTTCCCCCACCCACCATCTCTCTCTCAAAAGAGGCTCTTTGTACATATCAATCACCTCTTTGCCCTACCCCCCTTTTGTTTTTTTGTAAGCCTTCCCCCCTTAGGAGGCCCTTCTAAGCTTAGTTTAAGCATAAAAGCGATGATTTCCTGTGATAGGATTTTTGACCCTTAGAATTTGGGTTCAGGGTTGATTTTCTAGCCTGTTTTTAAGGTATTCATTCCGTTCGTATTCCGTTCGCAAAAGAGTATATCCTCATTCAGGAAAAGCATGTGATATCGGGCTCTTGCAGACTTCACGATCGAGTAAAATAAGAGTACGTCATTTCACGTGATAACCCCCATTCTGCGCCCCTAAAAGAGCCTCCTTAAATGGGCGCTCATTAAGAGCTCCCTTTAGCAGTTTTACTTAATGAGCGTCCACTAACAACTCACGTAATAGCCCCCCTGAAGTAGTGGGAATAGCTTCATATTCGTAATCAGCGCCCACAACATCCTCTTGGAGTACGTTTATACCTTCTTGTCGGTTGGTGACATAGCGCTTTCGGCGATAGGGGGTAAAGAGCGCGAGTTGCCCGTTCAAACATCAATTCATATTCACCTCGTCCAGCTTGACAATTCGGGTTAGGCCGGCTTGAGTCAAACTTCTACCCCTCACCTTTGCTAGCGCTGCCACGATACATAATTCCATCTCGCACTGTTAAAAACCTACACTCCTACACAACAACGACAACAACAACCATGGAGAGCGCCCCCAATGACTACAACCGGTGGTCTGATTCCGAGATTGAGCGCAAGATTCGATATTACAACCTGCACCCACGGTCGAATTTGAGACATGACAAGATTGCCGTTTTGCTGGATAATGACTTCAAAAAGCGACAACAATCCCTTCCCGACATCCAAGCAATCCCTGATTCACCCCCCTAGTAAAGAGCCCTGCCACTCTTATTGGGGGTGCAGCAACTACGGTAGGAGTTTTATTATCGGTAGCAAGTTACAGTTGCGGTGATATGTCTGGTATCATAATTGTACTGAGGGCCAATTGAATTGAGAGCAGGGTCGTTAGTTGAACCCGAAAGCATGGATTTTCGGTGATCGTCAGTTTCTTTGGCTATATCAACTACGGTGGTAGTGTTATTATCGGTAGCAAGTTACAGTTGCGGTGATATGTTCGGCGGCATAATCGTATTGAGCAGCAACTGAATCGAGAGTGTGGGCATTGTAAGCATTGAGGCTGTATCTGTCATTAAATATCATAATGATACCGGTATAATAGAAAAAACCAAAAAGAACTTAGCAGAATTTCAAGGCAACAAAACGAGGTTTACAAGAAAGCAAGAGAAGAGTCCTTGGTCAAATCGGAGCAGATCATTGTGAAGCATTCATTGACTGTTCCCAAAAACGACAAGGAGAAACCCATTAAACGAAATTATCCAGAAACATCCCCAAAGCCTAAACAATCATCCCGAGATACCTCCCAACCACCCCGCAATCCTTCTATCAAACCAACATACTCCAACGACGATTTGAACATTAACGGCGATGTCAATCGAACCAAAATCCATAAACGAAACGATAATAACAAGGACGCCATGAAAATAGACACGGAGAAAATCTTTTTCCTCATTTTATGCCTTGTTATACTAAACTATTACGGAGAACTAACACGAAAACGGGAGAGGTGTGTTTATCATCTGTTAGTTCTTCAATTCTGGCCCGCATTCTCTGTTAATAATGAAACAAGATTTACAATGAGAGAAGATGGGCTTATAACCCAAATAATGCGGTGCTCGAACGGCAGAGTTCGAAATTCAGGAGCGATTAACGACGAGGTTCGGATGATGTACTTGGGCTCGGCAACAAATTTGAATTATGCGAGAATTCATGAACTTTGACTTCATGAACACAGATGAATTAATTTATCAAACATTCTCTGCTAAGACTCTGAGTAAGAAGATAAATCAGGTGTTTATACTAATAGGAAATGTTATTCGTTTATATATATGCTTATATTGTTAGGAAACGGGCATGACTTTGTCGATACTCATTATATTAGGAAGTTGGCTACGAAGCTAGAAAGAGTTCTTAAGCGAGAGTTGAGGATATATTCCTCATTTGGTCCGTGCACCCATTCCCTCACATATATCCGTGAAATTCATGAATGTTCGTGAATAATTCATGAATTCAGCCTGAATTAACTCTTCACGAATTAAATTAAACGAATTGAATTGAACGCGAATAATGAATTGACTTGATAATTCATGTCATCGAGTGCATTCACCCTCGACTCCTCGAGGCTGGTCACGTGTTGCTAAGCGAGCACACCTACCTAGATCTCTCGTTCGTAGCTAGCCTTCTCTTCCTCAAGCCTCAATACAAGCATTGAACAATTCATTAATTTTTTTGCCAAGCCCTAGATGTACTGCAAGCTGAAATGCGGCCTCAGTCGATTTGTAACTGGGAAAATAATAGGCTATAGCCCGAAATATCCAATCGGAAAATTTGCCCCGCCGCGCCCGATTTCCGCTGTTTTCCCTCCCTTCCTGTTCATATACCGCCCGGCTTACCTCCTTGGTCTTTCGGCTTCCGATGCGCTCCTACACGCGCCGCAAACTCGGGCGCTCCTGTCTTGACTCTTCAGCGCAGCTTGTTCTCAATATTAGTCGCGCCACATAGACGCGAGCGTGTGACTTTTTTACGACGATATTTCAGGATTCGGTGATTATGACGGTGCGTGCAGTTCCGAAGTCGGAACCGACAACGCGTGGTCGGTGACATCACAGGCCACTTTCCAGTTTTCAGACACCTGTGAAGAGATGGACGTTTTCCGCAGAGGGGATTTGAGGCCCACTTATAATTCTGTGTCGGAAGTCTCGGACAAAAGCCAGCGGTACGCCACACCCCCCTTAGATGCCTCGCTAAGTAGGACTCGGTAGTGAACCGGAACCTGCCACGTACAAATTCATTCTCGTATTGCGTCTCCCATCAATTCACGCCACAATGGGAGACCTGGACGCACACCTGGCTCCTGGGCGCAACCAAGTGCTTACGCGCCCGTGAAGCCCTGGAAATGCGGGGAAAGCTGGGGATTTGACTGGATCCGCTGGTAGCCGACGTCAGGAGGTGGCATATTGACGTCGAGCGGAACACCGAGGGGAGCGACAAAAGTGGCATATTAACGTCCCCCAACCCATTCCCCCATCCATTTCTGAAAATTTCACATTCAAATCTCTTCAATTCATCAACATGGCAGAAGCTTCATTCCCCAAATTTTCACTATTACCCGCCGAATTGAGACGACAAATATGGGAAGATGCGCTCCCAACTTCTCAAACCTACACTATCAGCATTTTCGGCGCAGATCTTTTTGGTGGGGATAAAGACGACGACCGATATGTAGGACCAGCATGGAACGTCCTCTCAGTCCCAAAACGGTCCACACCCGCAGTCCTACAATCATGTAGTGAAGCGCGAGACTTCGCCGGCGGTTATTATATGGCCCACCAACAAGGCAATGAAATCACCAGTTCCTCGATATTAGACGACATCAAGAAAGAAGAAGACAAGCTTTTCAAATCACGCTCGATTCGCTCAATTCCTCAAACGCTCAAAACAAGAACCTCGTTCTTGAGCTGTGCCAAAGACCTCGTTGTCTTCAAACCCAGAGCCCGTACCTTCGTCAAAGATTCAGACACTTCCGTTCACGTCGTGACACAAGACCACGCGCCCATCTTCAATGGCATCAAATATCTTGCTGTCGATAATTCGGACTTATATGCCTGGGCCTGTCATGAGGGCAAGGAAATCCGGTTTCACGGTGTGGACGTACTGTTTTTGATCAAACCAGGAGAAGATGGATCTGATAATGGTGGCGAGTTGACGTCGAAAGAGGATTTGAGACTCTTTGAGGGGTATATCGGGGTGAGGGCGAAGTCGGTCTTGATGGTTTCGGACTTGGCGGGCGCACAGAAG
Organism: Hymenotorrendiella dingleyae; assembly: GCA_003988905.1. Taxonomy (NCBI): domain Eukaryota; kingdom Fungi; phylum Ascomycota; class Leotiomycetes; order Helotiales; family Helotiaceae; genus Hymenotorrendiella; species Hymenotorrendiella dingleyae. Next base: position 46,264 of record QYAP01000272.1, read on the forward strand.
GAGGTTGAGAGAAGGAATCGGATGTGAGGAGGGGAGATGTGGAGATTTGAGACCAGGATGGCGCCACTCCGAAACTTTCAATCCCTTGGATATCTCGATTACAACACCACACCATTCAATGTACACCAGTCATCGTAGTGGTCATTCGACAAACTTCACTGGCCAACGATGTCAGCCCGCGAATCGTTCAATTCCTGTCACGATTTCCTGGCTGTTTGAACAGCATTCCGGAGAACGACATTTGATCTGTACTTTTATTTACGGCCGACCAAAATGTCTTTGCTTCTTGTTTTTTGTTTGTATCACTACATCGTGTCGAGTTAGCGTTTACGGCCGCGTTCTGATTGATTACTTCTTGCTTGTTGTTAGTTCACTGTACTGATATGATGATGAGATGGTTATTAATTTCAAAATCCACACGTACAATGCGTTTCCACGCCAGCTTCTATGTTACTTTTCCATGGTATGCGCGCATCAATTTTTACTTTTAGTCTCCAAAACTTTTCTCCAGCATTCAAGACAACCTCTTCCACCCTCTCAATTCCTATCCCTAAACCCCCCCTACCTAAGCCTCTCCGCCCACTTCGGCGGCTCAAAATTACTAATCTCCATCCCCTCCATCCAATACATATACTTCGTCCGATACGCTCTCGGAACGAGCCCCGAACGTCTGACCATCATATCACAAGTCTCGCCAGCCAACGAGCCCCTCTTCTGTAGCATTGCATGGTGTACGCTCTCGGAGTCTGAATACTCGTATTGCGGGTCCTCGAAGGGATTATCGAGGGATTTGCGGGGGGTTGATGGTGTGAAGTTGGGATCTTCGAAGGGGTCTGATTCTATGAGGGGGCTTCTTTCGGCGTCGGTGGTGGTTGAGACTCTGGAGAGAGTTGCACCTTCCTGGGAACTTTTGGTGTTGAGATTTCCGAACCAGCCTCGGATACCCTTCAAGACACTACTTTCTCCATCTTTGACCTCATTGCCATCATTCTTTCGAGGTCCTTCTTCCCTCTTTTCATAATAAGGCTCATCATTGATGTCATAGAAGACACTGATTTCTCCATCTTTGACCTGATTGCCATTCTGCTCCTGAACCTGCTTGAAAGGATTCTCTCTCTCAGGTCCAGCGTCCTTATTCTCATTCGAAGGCTGGTCCGTCGTCGCTTCCGATGCTCTCATCTTTCCTTTTCGAGACTCGAAGAGTCCGCCAGGACGACCATTCGGTCTCAAGTAAAGGCGGAATTTCTCTTGCATGCTTTTCTCCTCCTTTCGACGTTCCAGGGCCTTTGCTGCTGCTTCCGCTTTATCTGCTTCTCTGTGTATAGCGACTGACCAGTTCGTTTCGCCGGTTCTTTTGAAGAAGGACATATTGCTCGCTGTACTGTTCTGTTGAGTTCGGATTTGATTTGAAAATGAATTTGAGTGTGAGAGTGAAACTGAGTTTTGCGCAGAAAAACTTTCTTTGAGGGAAGATGGATTTTCTTTTGAACGCTTTCGTGGGTGTGAGTAATTAGCTCGGTTGTAGTTGAGACTAGTATTTCGGCTCCCGGATTTTGACGTTCGTCATCTGTCAATTCGATTTGTTGGGGCTAGTAGCGAGGATTTACTGGTCCAGATGCGCTAGTAAATGTGTATTTATCATGGTGTCGCATTACAAATGTCATATTGCTGGCGCTAGTATCCAAGTCCGCGTGGGGTCCGGTTCGGGGAAAACCAGAGCGGTCCATTTTCGACCTGAACCCGATGATGAATAGAATTGACATGATCAAGGTCTAATTGCAGGTCGAATTCTGTAAGGATGGGCATTGTTCTTCATCATTCTGGTTTGTACGCGAGATATCGCGAAGTGTTACCCGCAAGGTTCAAGGTTTTCGCTCTTGGCTGCTGTCAAGTGATCGCCGAATTTATTCAAACCACTTTGAGTATCGCGTTTTTTGTACTTGTCTGCAATTTATTTTGACAATTTGACGTACGCTTGACCCGTGGTAGGCTCATGCCAAATGTCGTTGCGAAAAGGGTGGGAAGAAAAGCGGACAAAATCATTGGCAGCGTATGAAACATACAATTTCAATTACTGTACTCCTTAAAATGAAGCTACTGTGTGTCTTGCACACTTTTCCCGCAAAAATAAGCCTTCGCTGCGGCCAGGTTCCTTCTCCCATGCCATTTCAAGCAAAAATTCTCCAAACCCACTTTCCCGCCTGCCGGTACGGCACCGGGAGTTCGCGTTACAAATAGTAGATCATCTCGCTACAAGAGAGGGACGACATAGTAAGAGAATGAGAGTCCAATCCAATGACAACAGAGTCCATTCCATCAAAATACACGTAGTATGCCGCTAAAAATCACCGATCTACATTTTCTTCGGCGTCCTCGGTCGTATCAGATAACAACCGCAAAAAATAAGAATTGTAAAATGGAAATAGGGACAATGACATGCGATCCGAACAGAAACAGCTTGCCATTTGAATCAGGATTCCTGGAAATGTTCACTCGATCGGATATCATCGTAAGCAGTTTCACACTTCGAGCCCCCAACCTTCCATCGCGTTTCCCCCTGAATTGCTGGGTTAACCTTTGCTAAATCATATTCTGGTCCATTGATATTACGAACGGGCATACCAAATATAACCAACCACGGATTCCCCGGGGGCGCATCAGCTAACGGCTTGACATTCTCGAAGAGGGCCAAATGTTTTTCCGAGATATCGTCGTAGGGAGGCTTGAAAATTGTGAAGCTGTCAATTCGTTGATCTGACCCCCCTTCCTCATGGCAAATATCCGCGGTAATCCATAACACTCGTTTAGTAACTTGTTCTGAAAGTAACCTGGCCAAGTGTGTCACATCCCCTTGATGAACTTCATTGGCCGCATCCAAGGTAATAGCAACGTTTTGAAGCTTCTCCTCCAATCTTGGAACTTGGTTTGTTCCTTCGTCATCTTCCGTGATCCAGTAGCGTAAGCGATAAACAAAATGGACTATTTCGTCTGTAGAGATGTTATGAGAAAGGGGTAGGTAAATTGTGTCGCCTGAGTAGTTGACAAAAGTGCGAAAGGTCGGGATTGTTTCGCTTGAGGTGTGATCCCTATGAAATATGGAAGGCAGCGTTGTGTATTCCTCCCGTGCACCACTCCACCAGATGTAGGACTCCTGCCGCTCCTCTTCAACATCCGATAGGTTGCCATCATCGAAATGAAATAAATTATTTGGGACTTCCAGGCGCTTATAGGCATTCTTTGCCAGTGCCACTCTCCGAGATTCAGAGCATGCGGACAGTAGAGGCGGTGTAGGAGTATCAGTCCACCCCTTCTTCGGATATCCACGAATTCTTCGATGCTTCACTTCGATAACACGTCCTTCCTCGAGTGCCATACCCCATATCATCAGTCGCAATTCCGTTACAAGCTTTGGGAAGTGGTGGAATTTGTCCATGTTGGTACTCTGCTGAGGATGTGCCTTGCGAAGTTGTGAATGAGAGCGGACGCAAACGAGAGCAAGTACGCGTCGACTCGAAGGTGGTCGCTGAAGTGCCGATACAGTCGGGTTTTAACAGTTGAAGTATCCTAACCTGCAGGGAGTGGTAATAATTGGTCGCATTGAATACGCTTGAAAGCCTGGTTTGTGAGCGTAAAAGAGCATTGAAGAGAAGAGAGTCTCGAAGAGATTCACAAAAGTGAGCCGGTGCACAGACCACCAACCTTGCTTTTGAATACCTGCAAGCATTGCAATTGGCTACAAAGCAAACAGGAGCGGGGTGAGCGCTCTTCCCCCCGGTTGGCTGGCTGGCTAAATGACAGAATTTCTTGTCCTTCAAAAATACATTGAATTATGATAGTTAGCTGCGAAACTTTGGCATATTCACAGAAGTTGGTCAGTGTTGATGCTGAGAACATTTATCTGCACTTAATTAAATACCCCTTTCGCTGGAAAATCCTTCAACTCAAATCATGTAGAAGCGTCTGGGGTTGTAATTGATAGCTCATTTTAAAAAGAGCCCAAGTTTTCGTTGGTAAAGGCCGTAGAGAAGAGATGGCCTCACTGGGACATCAGCGTACACATATACACTCTCGATTGTTAAAGCGGCCCACGCTAACAACTCGTAACACCAAAAGTTCAAAAACCGACCAACATATTATCTTATGCTCCGCGCAATAACATCAGGCATTTTCATAGCACTAGTAACTTCGCAGGCGGCAGTACCAAAATTCCAGGTATTACGCAATGAACTGCTGACTTGACTTCTTCCGACTCGAGACAAAAAACCTCATGACTTTCCGCCGCCATTCCCAGCTTCAACTCATGGAAATATCCGCTTATCCAAAGTTTGCTGCTTCGCAATTTTTGGTATGAAAATAGGAATGAGCCAAAAGCGTACCCTTCCCCCAAGACAAAACTAACTACCAAAAGATGGAACACGAATTCGACTTGCTGGTAATCCTACTCTGTCCCACCCTCGCAATAGACGAAGAATACACTGAAAATTCCACATGGATAATGCGGCTCCCTGCCGTCTATCGAATGATTGCCAGGGCATGTTCTGGTAAGGCGATTCTCGGATACCTGCCTATGTACGCCATCATTCTCTCCTTCAATTCGTTGAACGTCTTCAAGTCACTTTCAGATACAACTTGGTCGTATGGACAGCCTTGCTGGTTTTTGGAAGGTTTACAAAATTTGGATTGCGGCAGTTGTCCCCGACGACCCAAAGTACCGCATCGGCGGCCAGTTGTGAGAAGCCGCTGTACGCCATGTGGAACTTCACATTTTTATATAAAGTGTCGTTGTGGTTCTGAGGGTCATCGAGGTGGTCCAAGCTAATGGCAATAGTTCCGAATTTCTTGTGCCGTGCGCAAGACCCATCGCCTTGGCCCGGGAGGCCCACTCTGCGCAAAGCCAAATCACTGAATGCTGTCGCGAAAAAGTCCAGATTTTTAGCGGAAAGCCTTAGGTAAAGGGTATCGCGCGAATGATCCACGAATGATCGGAATAACGGAACTCTAGGCCTGTTGCATGCTTGCTCTCTCTGTTCGTCGTCCATAACTAAATCGTCGTATCCTAACTCGCTCCCCTCTGGCTCAGAATCGTCATCGGGGAAAACAATCGTACCGGGATCATTTGGGAGGTTCATGCGCTTGTACACTCTTTGCGCTGCTTTGCAAGACAGAGCACACGCAGAGAGAAGTGGCGGAGGGGGACAACCGCTGAGAGTGCTCTTCGGATATCCTCGCAGTACTCTTCGACTCTTTACTTCGATTATCCGTCCTTCTTCGAGTGCCATCTCCCATACTCTTGATTGCAATTCGGCTGGTAGGTGTATGAAGAAGAGAAACTCGCGAGGGGCTCCCGGGTGGTCGTCCATTTTGAATATTTCAGGTTGGTCGTCTCGGCTTTGTCGTTGGGAAACCTGGGTTTGATCAGTCCTAGGGCTTCGTTTCTAACGTCATTAAGACCATACCTCGCAGTCAACGCACTACCGCGTGCTCGCAGAGCCCTTTGTAGATAACGATGGTGGAGAAGTTGGTGATGAGACTGAGGTTTATGACCTAGAAGGAAGGGTTGAGAAGTGATGAGTGGGGTTCTTGGCAGGGCTTCGTTGCGTTTTGTTTGAGATTCTCCGTTTACAAGGCAACGATGTGTAAAGCCATGGAGAGTTCAAAGCAGGGGAAGTTTACAAGTTACAAAGGGCTATTGCATCGGATTGGACGACCCACCCCGAGAAGATCATGTAGCAGGGGGTTTTTTACAACAAAAAAGAGTCCGTGACAGCCCTAACAGTATAAAAACCCACCCTGTTTCGTCCAATCCGATGCAATAGCCCTCTGTACGCTACCTCTTACTCTCAGGATGTTCCGTGCGGGCACTAGTCCATGCTAGTACGTTACCCCGCTCTGCACGCAGAGCGCCGTAGTTTTTGCTTTTCTCGCAACCGACGTGTTTTTTCCCTCGGACTGCATTGGGATATGACCTGCAAATGAACTTTGAATATGGTAATCAGTTGGGCGAAAACCGATGCTTGTAGGTCCTAGAAATTCTTATTGAGCATTTGCAGCTCTATCAGGCAGTCTGACACTCCGTCGATGTTTTCAATGCTCAAGAACTGGTAATCCAGTGAGAAACAGGGTCTGTTGTATTTTGCGCGGCAATTGTAATCATAGCAGCACAAATTGACCCTTCCAAAACAGTGCCTCCCACAGTCGAGGCCTCAAATCATACTAATGCCCGCTGGTCGCAATAATTTTCCATTGCCCACTGTTCAGTAAGAGGATAGGAAGTAACCCAGAATATATCTTCGCTCTAATCGTAGCAACCACCCACCAGAGGAGATAACAAGAACTTGAATCGCTAGTCGTTTTAATGAAAAAGAAGCCCTATGATCCTTCCCTCTCCAGATGAAACTGCCGTAATTCGCTCTCTAGTCTGCCGTGTATTCATTCAGTGAAAGATTGCCAGAGCATGCTCCTGTGGCGGAGGCTTTCCACAGGTAAGAGCACGGCGCTCTTTCATCACTCTACCAAAGACCTTCATGTCGCCCTTTGAGATGACACCGTCGTAAGGGGCCTCTATTCTTGCGAATCCTTTCGGTTTTTCGCGCTCTGGACCATCGTCGACAACCCAAAGAACCGAATGGGCATTGTCAGCGACATTCTCGATTAAACTTCCAATTTCTCCGTACTTGCAGGCATCTAGGCTAATGGCGATGCTTCGAACTTTCTCGCACATTACTGGAGGACCCCACGGCTGATCGCACTCAACTTTGCGACTAAGGAAGTCCTCTATAACATGCGAGGACAAATTTTCAGAGAGTCTTAGATAAAGAGTATCGCGAGAGTAGTCAATGAATGTCCGGAATATTGGGATTGTTCCACATGCCTTCATTCCTTCCTCAAAGTTGCGTTGCTTTGACTCTCTTGACACGGACGGTAATGATTTATAATACTCCAGGCGACTGGAGCTCGAGCCCCATATGAAAGACTGGCGTCGGTCGCTTTCGATATCTGATTCGTTTCCATCATCGTCATAATAAAAGAGATTAGGAACCTCCATCCGCTTGTAATTACACACTTCCTGTGCCACGCTCCGTGATTCTGAGCAGGCGTAGAGAAGTGGCGGCAAAGGGGTGTCGGTGAAGGCTTTCTTCGGAAATCCACGATAGCTTCGATGTTTGACTTCAATGATTCTTCCTTCGTCGAGTGCCATTTCCCACACTTTGAGTCGCAATTCGGCTGTTAAGTTGGGAAAGAGAGTGAAGCCCTCGAAAGGGGTGGCTGGAGGGCAGTGATCCACGCTGAACGTGTGAGTCTGTGACGAGTAAGCGCTGTTGTAATGGCTTTGAGATGTTTGATCTTGCGTCGTTTGAATGTTTCGTTCCTCGATTTCATCTTGCAGTCTACGAAGTGCGGAGACCGCCTTATCTCAGTAACTCAGACCCAGAGAGGTTGTGGGTTCGGCGTTAGGTTTGTACTGGCCCCATACCACCCCCACACCGGGTGTGGGGCCAAATCACTACATCACCCCCCTAACGCAGCGTCTGAGGGGCTGAGATAAGACCGCCATGCAATGCAATGCGAGCTTCAGGTCCACTTTTAAAATCACGTGTTGATTTTATGGGTCCGGGCGGAGGCCGCTCCCCGTTTGTCCACGACGTTCTGTGACAATCGCAAGCCATCACATATATCTATCTTATTGCAAACAAGGGCAATTATCATGAATTCGGTGTCGGGGCTTAATGAAAACACGGGGCTCATACTCATGTGATTGGATAAAGTTGAAGAGAATTCTCCAAAATAGTTACCGTATTCTACACCAGTCCCGATCACGGTCATCAGCTGGCTTCAGAGTAAGATTTTCCTACGATATTGCATTTCACGAACACAATTTCAAAGCATAAGTCAACCTTTTGTTTGTTGCTAGTTTTAATTGCTAAAATAGACCAGAGTCTTGCTCGTAAGGGCCTATTTCTCCGCCATCCAGGAACTTTCTACGGACCTCACCGACCCGTCATACTGTAGGCTCATCCTACAAGTTCCATGTTCCCATCAATTCAAATGCCTGTATGGTAAAATTTCTTTATCGATTGAGTCGTGAGTGATTCCCACTATCTGGAGGCCTTCACCAATATGATCCTAGGGGCCTGTCTCTTCATTTCTGTCGGGTGTCTGATTGCCCCGAAGGCAATATAGCTCCTAAAAATCTTTTTGCATTGAGCAAGGAGGCGAGAATCGGCTGGTGAAGGGTTTTCAATCTCAACGAATCCCTTCAGACTCTTGTGGTTGTTATTTTGACAACAGCGGTCATCGACGACAATAAGAAGATGTGTGACAGAGGAAACAGGGCCGTATGGTGCAAAATTCGCAAAATATTCCACAAATGACGTCCACCGGAATCTGTCGATATCTTTGGCACTGATAGCGATCTTTCTGATCTTCATAGTGGCATTGCTTCGATATTCGCACTTAAATAAGAACCCTGGGAAAAAGGGTGACTTTGCCAGTCCAATGTTGTGAAAAGCATGAAAATATATGGTATCTCTATCGCAGTCGATTTTGGTTCGGAATGTTGGGCATGGTTCTCGCTGCTTGGTTCCACCGGCGGTAAGTCTTAGATCTCTTTCTCGAGCCAGATTAATAGCTGATGTTTGTACTAAGTCCGTTGAGTCTGAAGATTTCGGTCGGTATCCTCTGTCAGATGGAAGATTATTCCAGAGGTACATGGCGGCACGATCGGGCTCCACGTCCGACTCAAAACCATAACTGTTTTCATAAAATCGATTCGAAACCTCTATCGTCTGGGTGTTGCGAAATTTGAGTGCTTCCGTATGCGCTTCGCGGCAAACCAAGGAAGCCGGTGAAGGTGCTATCTGTGGCCAAAGGTGTTGTGGATATCCCTGCTCACCCAACTTTCGTTAGCTCTGTCTGTTTCCTGGTGAATTTGCCAATGAGTTGTATGTTTCGTCAATTATGAAAGATACTTCGCTGTGGAATTCAACCAATAGCGGCCGGAAACAATCCGGCGTAGGATGCGGAATTAGAGCATACAAGAAATCATACTCACGCGAACCTTATAACTCATGACCTCGATAATGCTTCCGCCATCCAATGCTAGTCTCCATATGACAAGTCGTAGCTCTATGGGAAGCAGAGGGAAGAAAATAAATTCTTGGGCTTGTGGTAGATCCGGAGTAGCCATGCTGGCCTCGCTTTTGATATTTTCCATCCCGGAAGACGATGAGTGCCTGCGATGTATTTGATAGGCGGGCTTCAGGACGAAGTTGAACCCTCAAAAATGTGTGCAAATTTTGTTTTCTTCTCTGTTGCGGGCAGTGCGGATAACAGTGGTCGGTCGTGAGGCTCTGAGAGGTATTGGGGAGGAGTTGACTCTCTCAAAACAAGAGGACGAGGATGAGGATGTAGAGTGGTGTCAAAGTGGCGGGACATATACTTCATTTGGTAATTTGTGAAGTTGGCTACGAAGAAGAGAAGAGGCTGGGGCCAACGAAGACCTTTATGGAGACTCTGCACGGACCACATACTAGTAGATGCGCTAACTCTAAACAAACAACAAATTGCAATTCACGTCAGACCTGTCAGGGACTTGTCACGGGATCTATTGGACTAATGCTAAGCTAGCGTGTCGCTAGTTTGTGGCATCATATGGCCCGTGCACATAGCCACGCAGGCTATTTAAGCCTCCGCTGGCCCTGAACCCTCTTCTCTCTTTAGTAGTCAACTTCTTAATCAATCGATAGTTCTACTTGACCCCGATACCTTGACAGGACTCAGGGTTGGTACATAGACAGAATGGGATAATATCAGTGCACAGCAGCAGGAGGGGTGTTTATTCTTTAAGTGAATGCCAACGGGAGTTCCAGACCTCCGTAAAGGACTAAACCAATTGCAGATAAAGGCTGTCTCAAATAACTAAGAGAAAAAGGCTGTGTTTACTTAACCTAAGACACTCTTGTAAATTGCCCAGCTATCCCTCTCCTGCGACCTGTACGTTATCACCCTTTAAGTGAATTCGGACAAGCAATTACCGAGTAAACTCGCGAGAATGAACCTCGAACCACCTTCAAACACATGTACTGTATATCGATTGTCTGCAAATATCATCTTAATCGGTAGACAAGCCCACCCCTTTTCCCCAAGTTTACGGCTTAGTATACTAGATTATCATAAAAAAATTGAAGCAAAAACGGGAGAGATACGTTTATGGTCTGTTAACTCTCTCCTCCTAACCTTTGTTCTGTCTTAAAGTTCTAGCACAATGAGATTTGAACTGGGAGTGAATGGGCTTGTAACCCAATTAATGCGGTAGTAAAGTGGAGTGGTATTGGTATTACAAAGTTCTTCATGCCGCATTGGCCGCGATGCCTTGGTTGCGCTAATAGATCTACAAAAAGACGGCACCTCCAGCTAATCCCGGATGGTCATCATCTACCTGATAGCTTTAACCAAAATGATCTCAGGTGGCTCCTTTCCTCGGCCAGCAACCTCGTTCTTGTACAGCCACGCCACTTGCGTTCTTAACTCTGATATTGCTTGCTTGCTTTGCGCTACGACCATTGAGTTAGGATGATTAATAGTAGCTTCACTAACTGCAACAAATCCTTTCAGTCTTCGGTGCTCCTTGACCGTACAGCAGTCATCGACAACTACCAGAAGTTGTGCAAGGCCAAGAAGCGAGAGGTCTTTTGATAGCCTATACATGGTCGTCTCCTGCTCATGTCTGGCACTGTGTAGAAACGCACCAAGGCTTTCAAGGCTAATTGCGAATTTGCGAATTCTTGCCATCTTTTCGCGCTGCGTATCTTGCCACAAAAGCCTGAGGAGACTTGAGGGCTGATAGCTCAGCAGTCCTAAGTTGTGACTGCAGTGATAGTAAAGAGTATCCGTATTGTAGTCAATCTGGACACGAAGCTTTGGGACTATCTCCCGCTGCTGAACTCCATTGGCGGAGGCTCTAGTATCTCTTGCCCTAGAGGCTAAGAGCGCAAATGTGGACGACTTCTTTTCAACTGGGGATTCGATGTCCGATTGCTTGTAGTATTCTGCACGATCCTCGTTTGCTGTGCTGGTTTGGGGCTGATCTACTGCAAAACCACTGGAAAGTCCGTCTGCATCGTCTGTCTCGTAATAGTCGTTGGGAATCTCCAGCATTTCTCGAGCTCAGAGGGCTTCAAGGAGAGCTTCTTTGCAGGCAAAGTAAGCTGGTGGGAGGAAGGTCTGCTGCCAATAGTGCTTCGGGTATCCCTAGCCATCAACGTTAGCATCATAGAACACTTGAAAGCCTTGCGTATGAAGTGGCAACCAGCAATGTATACTTACACGAACTCTGTAACTCATAACCTCGATGATACAGCCGGAGCCTGCAACTGCCAGTCCCCATATCTTACGCCGCAACTCAATGGGGAGGTCTTGGAATATGAGGAACTTGTCGAGGGGGGGAGTACGGGTGGTGTCCGATCTGACCATGGCGGCCGCACTTCTGGTGCCAAACGCAAACGTTGCTGTGAAAGGATTAGCGCAAGTTTCTTGAAAGAAGTTATATAGACTCACGGATTCTTGCAAAGTCCATCTCGTCTCAATGGTTGTGGAGCGGTGCAAGTGGGTTGTTGTGGGTTGGGAAGAGCAAGGTCAATTTTTGAAGGTTGATCCGATGGGTTACGGATTGCAAAAGTGGTCCGAGCGGGAGGCTGATTTTTCTTGAACGCACTTTGCCTTCAATTTGTGTTCACGTTGCGCTAACTTGTTAAAACAGTTCAAGGAGAACATCAATATACTCTGAATGAAGATCAAATGAGAAGAAGAAAACCTCTGAAAGATAGAGTTATTATTTAAAAAGTTTTTAAAAGCAAAATTATAATATTCCGCTTTTTGAATGGACAATGGACATCATTAGCTAATAGCCTTAGGTGCATTTTGATGTGAACTTATTGTGAAGCCTACCTGTCTCTCAACCCATTTAACTTGTCCCATGTCTGGATTATCTGAGTGAAGTGAGGCGAGACTTTATAAGAAGTCGCGGCTCTGCTCACAGCACCCCAAGACAGAAAGCAGATGATTTTAATCCTGTACCTTGGCCTTTGATTCAAAATGCTTGTGTTTGATTTACAGAGACTCTCAGGGAACTTCCATGAAACATTAGCTCTCTCCTTAATTTACGTAAACATAAAGCCTTGACAGTAGATAATTCACCAAAGAACAGACAATACTCAGCAACAGTTTGTCATAAGTTCGCTCTATCAAAGAGAGCCTAAGGAGAAGTACGGTATATACTTGAATGCTAGAAAACGGTTCAAGACAGAAGCTATTCCAGTGACCGAACACTTAAAGACTTCGTCAATTTAACAGCACACATAAGCGTCCCAACTTCTGCCTAGTTTAGTTTCTTCTATGTTTGTTCTTAATTTATCATCTAAGATGTAAAAACTTGAGCTTATCGCTGGCTCACCGGGTAAACAAGGCCAAGTAAACAAAGCCGAATAAGCGAGCTCCGGGGTAACCGCGCGAGAATAAACCCCTGAATTTAAAATTATTTTAACGGAATTAAATTATCGCTCTTTGCTTTATATTCTATATCATACATACAGTGCATACTCATACCAACCATTTGCGACTCATAAAATGACACGTATCGAAGTTCTAACTCCAAATTTTCTGTCGCAAGTAGAATCTCCGGGTAAGCGACCCCGAATAAGCGAGCCGTCCCCGGGTAACCGCGCGAGAATAAACCCCTGAATTTAAAATTAAATTATCGCTCCTTGCTTTATATTCTATATCATACATACAGTGCATACTCATACCAACCATTTGCGACACATAAAATAACGCGCATCACAGTTCCAACTTCAAATTTTTCGATCGCAATTACGATCTCCGGGTAAGCTTATTATTATTATTATTATTATTATTATTATTATTATTATTATTATATTATTTACGTTAGAAGATTTAAACCTTAGAGCTCCTAAAGGCTATAATAACGTACTAAGCTAAGAATATATACAAAATATCTAATTTCGCCTATTTTTATTATTCTTGAAAGCAATTCAATATAAATAATATTATAATCGATTTAACGATTCCCTTTTAATTCGATAAAAGTGAAATTATATTCTTTTAAAATAAAGTTTAATTACTTTAATTATAATTTTATCTTATAAGAATACTAATTTTAATAAAAGCGAACCCGGTTCAAATTTTATAATAATATAATTTCATAGAAATTAAAAGCCTTTAAAACGCTTATAAAGAAATAAAAGAAAAGAATAAACCCTTTATTAATTAGATTATAAATATAACGGATATATTCATAAATTAATTTATTAATAGAAATAAGATAAAAAGGCTTAATAAAAAGAGTATTTTACGAATAAAACGCTCCCGAAAAAACTATTTATTTATTAAATCAAAAAAGGAATTAATTATTAACGGTCTAGAATATAATATCTCCGGGCTTTTAACGGTTTTCCCTTATCGAATCCTATTTTAATTTACACTTCTATATAAGCAAATCTTAATATAAAACTTAATAACGTTTAAGAATTCTAAGAATTTTTTAAGTTAATTTAATAACTTTTATAGATAATTAAAGCTTTTACGGTTTATTATAAAAGGAATTTAAAGTTTAAAAAGCTATTTATCGAACTTTTATATTAATTTCCGGTATTTAATAAAGTAATTCGAAGTCTTTATCTTATTATAAAAGTATTTTAAGTTAATTTCTTCGTATTTATACTTTAAATAATATTATATAAAATCGTTATAATCGTATTATATAACGTTAAATTAATAAAGAATCGTTCTAAATAAAGAGAATTCTATTAAAGGTTTAATAATATAAATCGTATTAAATAATCGATATCTTATAAACAGTTTTTCGTATATTTTAATCTATTACTCTTATTTCTTCTTTTCCTTTAAATCCTTTTAAATCGATTAAATATTATTAATTATAAATTAATTCTTTAAGCCTTTTATTATATCGTTTTTATATATATTAAGATTAATTAATTTATTTATAATTTTATTAATTTCAATTCCGATATAATTAAAAGATTAATAAATATATATATTATATAATTCTATAATATTCTAAATCTTATAAAAAGTCTATTATAAAAAATCGAAAACTTAATCTCTTCTTTAAATTATTAAAATATTATTAATATATAAATAAATCCGATTTCGTTTTATTTTTATTAATATTTAAATAATATTCTTTAAATCTTTTTATATTTTAATTATTTTTATATTAAATATATAAGATTTTAAATAAATAATATTATTCTTTAAAAAGATTTAATATTCCTTTTAATAAATTATATATTTATACTTAACCCTTTTAATACTATTATTATATTATTTTAAACTATTAATAAAAATAATAATATTAAATAAAAATAAATCCTTTTATTAAACTTTAAATTCTTTAATAATAATCTCTTTTTTTATACCCTTAATAGGATTAATTCGATATTCCGGGGAATAATATAATATCTATAATATAAAACGGTAAATTTCTAATAGAATAGCTCCTATTAATTATACTTTAATTTATAATATTAATCTTAAAAGCTCTTAATTATAATGAATTTAATATATAATATCTTTTTAATTTATATTCGGTTTTATATATTTTATTAAAAAAATAATATTTATCGATTATTTATAATCGTAATATAAATTATAACTTTATTTCTTGGAATATTATTATAATTAAAAGTAAGCTTATATCCTTAAAAAGAATTATAAATAAAATAGTTTTATATATTAATATAATCTTTTATATTATATTTATTAACGTATTCGAAACTTATATTATTAGAATTCTTATATATACGTTTATTATTTTCATAATATAAAATTTAATCGGATTGAATTTAATCCTATTATTATATTAAACCTTTATCTTATAAAGAATTAAAAGTAATATATAAATAAGAATTACTTTTCGAAGTATTATAAAAGGAGATTTATATACGATTCGCTTAAATTATCGAATATAATATATAATATTATCAGTTATTTTAATCTTTTTAATTATATATTATTTAAAATTCAATTTTCGATTAAATTAAATTCTTAATTACTTTAAAATCGATTATATTTTAACGTTAAAACCTTATATAATTAATATAATTATAAGTTTATTATTTATTTTATAAATAAAAGCGTAAATATTTCTCTATTTAATAATATAAATTATTTCTAATTTTTCTAATATAAATATAATCTTATTTATATTTTTATATATTAAAATCTCTCGAATATTTTAATTTAAAAGTTATATATTCTTGTTTAAAGTTTTATTTATATGGTAAAAGTATAAATCATTAATATAATTAAAACGAAACTTAAAATATATCTTTAAAAGTTCTATTAAATATAATATATAAAATACTAATAAAAGTAATAAACTTTAAGATATATTATATTCTATATTATAAAAGCTAATAATTTCTTTTTTAAATCGTATTTATATTTCTCTTTTAAAAAGAAAAGAATCGATTAATTTAAAGAATATAATTAATTATTTTTATTCTTTTATTCTTTTTAAAAGATATTTCTGAAATGAAGTATTAAAAGTTCTTTATATATTTATTATAATTATTATAATATATTAATTCTTTCTTAAAGCCTTTTTTATATTATATATAAAAGAAGCTATTATATTTATATAAAAACGTTTAAAAAGCGCCTTATAATATTATAAACTAAATATTTCAATTACTAAAACCGTTTATATAATTCTTTTAATTATAATTCTTTCGAGCCTCTTTATTATATATAAGAGGAATATTATTAGCCTTTAAAAATAAAATAACGATTTATTTTTTTTCTTAATTTTTAATATTATAATAATTTCGGCCGATCTTTAAATTTTGAAGTATTTTAAATAAATCCCATAAATTACCCTATTAATTTATAATTAATATATTTTTAAAAATCGTATAATAATTCGATTCGTTCTTAACGAAATATTATTTATATTAATAATATTAGCTTTTATTTCCTCTATTAATAAAAAAGTATCTTATAAAAATTCCCTTATTCTATTAAAATTAATTAATAAATTCGTATTAAAATCGTTTTAAATATTAAATCGATTTAATACTTTTATACGAAAAGCTTTTATCTTTCTAAATATATCCTTAATTATTATTTCGTTTATAATTAATAAAAGAACTTTAAATTTATTTAATTATTTATAACGTGGTTGTACACCGAGCCGATCAGGACACCGAGCCGATCAGGACACCGAGCCGATCACTTTTCTACTACCCCACCACCCTAAAATATAATAAA